>VUJU01000586.1:0-84915 GCA_009835225.1 Aphis craccivora | reverse complement strand
AATATTCACAGAACAATTGAAGTTAATCCAGTAGAAGTGTTGAATGAATTGGCAAAAAGAAAAAGAAAAATTGATTTAGTATTGTAATTAGGTGATAACTATTTTAACCCTCAAATTCTCATTATAATATGTATATGAACTTTATAAATAATTTTTAATAATTTTTATATGTTTAAACACAATAAATTGATTAATTTAATTGTTTTAACATAATATGTTATATTTTTACAATTAAGTAAGTTTCGATTTGCTGAAACCCCCCCCATAAAAAGTTCCTGGATACGCGCCTGATTTTTTCCGTAATCTATTAATTAAATTGTACTCATCACATCTGCATTGGCATCTGCAAGTATAAAAAGTACAAATATTTTATACCAGTCAGGTTATAATGCTATATATTTAGTTGTATTTCAAAGTCTAATTATATTATTAAAAATGTTAATGTTTATTACTGTTGATGATATTCATTGCATTTTTGTTCTTCAAATAACCTTAAACCACTTTCTTAAAAGTGGTTAGTATAATAATAGAATCGCTATGATTCAGACGTTCCTTAGCATCTACTACCCAACACATTCTGTAGTCCGATATTATTTATTGTTAGTTAATACCTAATAATTTGTACTTAAAAATCACAATGAATAATATTTATAGAAAAATTGAAAAGTATTTAAAATTATGTTGTAGGACCAAAGATGTAAGTAACATAAATTTATGGTGAGAAATCAATATTATTAAAAAATTTAAGGATTAATTATTTATTTAATTATTATATTAATACGAATTCACATGACATAAAATGTGTTTAATAAACTTTTTTTTTTTTGGGGGGGGAGGAATATTTTTAAGTTTTATTTTTTGTAGTATTTAACTACCATACATATTAAAAAAATTATCGATTTTTGGTTTTCAAAAGATAATTAACAATTATTCCACTATTGAGATATGGTATTCGAGTCGATATGACAAGACATTCCATAACACGTTTTTAATTACCTAAGTACCGTGCGTAGAAAATTAACTTTCATAATTTGTCAAGATATTATAATACGCACCAAAAAGTATTTTCATTGCGTATGTAAGATGCAGATTAACAAAGAAAATAATTAATTAACTTTTTTTAAATATCATTTCAGTTATAAATTTTCTCAAAAAATATTTTTAGTATTAGGGCCTTAGAAATCTTTAACCTAAGCATTTATCTCCTATACGTTTGTGTCTACTTCTTCCATAAAAACTTGTTAATACGTTATATTATTATAATCATATAATACACGTTAAAAACATTATTTTTATAATAACTTAATTGATCTAAATATTCAATACTATTAACTTGGTATAATACCTACCATATTTTGTTTGTGTTACGAAGAGTTCCCCAAATATAAATACGGTATAATCTTATAAATTAAAATTAATTTTATATAATTAACCAACTAATTCGTATATAAAATATTGATTAACCTTTAATTATTTTAACTTAAGACTAATATATAATTAGGGGGTTATTATTGTTATTAGAATAATATTTTTGCAATTATATTATTAAATTATCTATATTCATAATGTTATATCTATGCCTTTCTAATTATTATGTATTTATTTGTCATATCACTCGTGTGTGTATTCAATTATTATACTATGGCTGATGGCTGATGGCTGTTCCATTCAACTAAATAATATTATAAATAACGGAGTGCAGCAAATGTCCACTAATTATTATTTTTTTTTCATTTACTTCAATTTAAAATGGTTAAAATAATTTAAAATTATATTTTGTAAGGTAATTATGTTTGAATCAATAATCTTCTGTATTGACAAATGTATACTATATACGAATATTAAAAATAATTCTGTTCTTATATTTTTAAATTTTTAATTATTTTACTGAATTTAAATTTGTTATTTTTATAATTGTGTGTGCCCATCATGCTAATTAGCAAATGAATTTTATTTTAACCATTCAGATACATTTGCATTTATTTAAAAAAAAAAAAACAGTGAATAATTAGTTAATTCATTATACACTACAGAAAAAAACAAAAAGTTACAGCTAGATCAACTATAATTGATAATATAAAAGTTCTCTCTATAAACAATTAAAAAGTTTTGTGTATGTTATTTTTTTATTAGATTAACACGGTATATTAAAATGGTTACCAACTCTTAAGGTACTTACCTATTATAGGTATTTGTAGGTACACACGAAGACTTTAAAATGGTTTAGTCCACATTTGGTATAGAAATCACGGTTTATGTGTTGTCATTAATCATTATAGACTGAAATTTATGAGCAATATGACTATGAGACTATACACAACTTATAAATATACATAGGTATTAAAATGTATTTTTAAATATATTTAATAGTTTAATAGTTAATACACTTGGGTACTAGCTACGATGTATTTTAAATTCATACAAAGACGGATTCAGGCTCTTATCCTTGACGTGAAGTACCTCTATCCTCTATACATTATTATTTTTGGAGTATCAGGATATTATATGGTTTTATGGGTTTTATGACAGCTAAGGCATTGTCAAATACACGAATAATATTTTGATATTTGTTTTATAATTCTTGAATACCTGATCATTTATAGATTACCTATTCAAACCATTATATTTACTATACATAATTACTAAATACCCGCTACCTACGTATTATATAGTTTATGTAGGTCACATTATGATATAATATAATTCTTCACACTAAAAAACGGCGTCCAATATTTTCCATGTTCTATCGTCAATCGATGCATCTGTTTTCTTCAAAAAATTATAAAAATGTCTGCATTTAAGTTTTTTGTTGATAGTAGCCATAATAATAAGCTTGGTGAAAATCTCTAAATAAAACTAAAATAGTGTATTATTATAATTTATAAATTCAAAAAACCATTAAGAGATTAACTGTGCAGTCTCGTAGTTTTATTTTATTACTTATTTTATATGGATAGCTCATTTATTATTATAGTATAGGGATAAAATGTAAGTTTTTAGTTTTCAAATTATTAAGTATTTACAAAATAAATAATGACATTTTGTGTTGGCCTGTTTATATTATGTAAAAAAAAAAAAATTACGATTATAGTGCACCATCAATGGTAGCCAATACCCAAAACAAATATGTATCAAATAAAACTACCCCTTTAAATGCACCATCTTTAGATGAACCTCAAATTTATATATCGACTTTCGATTTTATCATGCACATTTTTTAT
The DNA here is from genome assembly GCA_009835225.1 of Aphis craccivora. Taxonomy (NCBI): domain Eukaryota; kingdom Metazoa; phylum Arthropoda; class Insecta; order Hemiptera; family Aphididae; genus Aphis; species Aphis craccivora. The sequence goes on along the minus strand of VUJU01000586.1, from coordinate 81,694 downwards.
TTTATGATAATGTAAAATATTGTAAAGATAGGAGGTATGATTACAATAGTTTGATAAAAATAAATTTGTTTCTTCTCAGTTTCCACTCCAGCTACTTGATACTAATCTTGAACAAAACAAAATAAGAAAAATAATTAGATATAATTATCTAGATATCTGTATACATAATACAAATATACAATATTATATAATCACGGTGTAATGTGAACTTGGCTGAGGTAGCTTTAGATCAGTTAGATCTATCAACAGAAACACTTTATAATTACCTATCTTTTTATCTAATGAACACTGAGTTATCTCTGGATTCTTTCTCCACGTTTGTCGTGTAAAAATACTCATGATTCACGAATGATATAAACAGCTGAAATCTTTATACAGCATTTGACTTGATAAGCAATAACAACTAAAATATTCCCCAACTTCCATCTAAACCTATATAAGTCTATAATCCACATTACTCATAATTGGAACTTAGTTCTAATACTCTTTAACACAATATCATCCTTACCAAATAAATCTTCTGACAACCCCACTTCTTACTGAACAATTAGTTTAATACCTTTCACCTCTATGCACTGCAAACAACTTTTATTAAAACGTACTTATCCGCTAATAAAAGTAGTACCTAGTTATTATTTCATATTATTCCCAATTCGAATTTAACAACCTATAAAATGTACAGACACATAGAGATTATTTTCATATTTTCTCAAAAATGATGAATTCAAATTTATTCACACTGTATTAATTATTGTAGGACTAAGAAAATTCTTCCCAATCTCTTTAAACAACAAATAAACCCTTTATAAAATGCAGTTCAATATTAAGATATTTTTTTTACCAACTAAACCAGTCTAAATGCATTCATAGAACACTGATATAATTGTTCAGCTGTAAGTTATTATGCACAAACGATTACATTTATGGAAACATAAGTACCTGACCCAGTGGTATATGCAACAACTATACCTTTAGCGATGTCGTGACTTTGCATAAAATCGATCAAACAATATGCCCCTCGGTAGAACACACGCACTCAATATCGATATATAGATGCCACGTCTTTATACTCTAGAGTATAAATACATTTAGGCATTTCAACAACTCGTAAAATGTCTAGGTATATGCAATCATCATGAATAGATCGAAGAAGAGGTATTTCAGGTACTTGCAATAAACAAATTACTGTCGATCGATAAGGTGACTGTATAAAATTAACGACGATAATAACGAACGGCAAACCAAAGATTACCTTATCCTTATTATTTCTTCATCTTCCCCCACCCTCGTAAGAAATAACAAACGAAAAAAAAATGTATATAGCTAGTATAGCTACGCTACAATGTAATGGTAAAACGTAACACTATGGAATAAAAATACTGTTATTATATACATAGGTACCTATTACCTACTAATTAGTAAGTACAAACACGTAAACTATTATGTGGGTGCGTGTTATTGTCGTGTGCCGTGTGTTGTGTAGAATAATTACTACAATTAATAATAATTTTGTGACGCACAATCGAAACAGCTCAACAGTGCTAAAGGTAAAGTAAATAATAATAATTACAAACTACTCAAGTATTATATAATTAAAAATTTTATGCCTAACCAGCGCAGCGCGCCTAATATAAATAAAAACATAATATGTGTGGTTAAGATCTATTTGTTCTAAATTCGCGTTATAATTTATAGCTATTCACTATACGCTATAACTTATTTTTTAAGAAAATGTTGGCGACGACTATAAGGTTGCTGATGGCGTGGGTACCATAATATAAGTGTCAATAGTTGTTTCACATTCTTCGCAGATAATGTAATAAAAATAAACCTATAGGCTATAATCAATGCAAAGGTTCCTAAACCAATCTCTACTTTGTTCCGAAATGACGATATGTATTTTTATTTTTACACTGTTTATATTGGTTATGTGTATTATAAAAAAAGTGTCATGGGACAAAAACGCACACTCTTATTGAATCCAACAAATTACACTACTGAATTTAAATCGCTACAATCTCAACGCTTCCGACGTCGCCTGCAAAACGGATTTCAACTATTTCTTCGTATCTGATTTTTGTTCATACGTCCGCCAATCGTCTGAAAAGGAAAAAATGTAGTAAAACCACGTCACAAAGCGTATAAAGAAGCGGGCCGGAGCGAGTGGAAGACGTTATACAGAGTGAACTCGCACAAACCGATTTTATTCTTTAATCGTGAGTTTAATTTGAATTCTCATTTTTGGAATTTCAAAGTACCTACTCTATTAAAAGACTATATATTTTCAAATACTTGCATTTTTTTACAGCATTTAAGGAGTGATAAAAAATTATTTTTTACTAACAAAAACTCAATTAAATTTACTATAAAGCGTCGACAAAAAAAAGAAAGGAAAATCATCTGACTAACAATTTGCAACTTGAAAGGACCGTATTAAAATAATAATAATAATACACTCTCGTAAAGCCGTGTCGCCACAACAGGATAATTGTTGAATACCATTGAAAACATCTTTGTATATTTTGAAATATGGCCTTAATACGCATACTTGGCGTAAAACGAAAATGATGAAGCTTGGTGAATCTAAAGGTATAATAAATATTATATTTTATTTTCGACAATCGATATTTGGTATTTATTATTATATACCTACGACGAAATCGCGGTAGAAATCGAAAATAACTAAAAGTATAAGTCTCGGCTGGACTCTCCAGGATACACATATACAAGCACCTGGTGAATCATCCTGTATAATATGTGTACACAGTATCATAACGTGGCCGGTACAAGCGGCGGCGGTGAATAGGAAACGCGCGAGAGTGGCGAGAATGAAGAGGGATCGAGCGGCGGTGGCGGCGGCAATAATGCGTCGTTGGTAAATAAGCGCGAGGGCCGCCCGCCGACGACTACGGCGTAATTGGGTCAACGACAACGGCTGCCGACGCTCAGCGTTTGTTGTTGTTGTCTGCGGCGGCAAGCGCGTCGACCCCCGGGCTTTTTGCAACGGTTTGGCCGCCACCGCCGATTCAGTGTTGCCGACCGTCGTCGTGCGCACGTGCTCCTCTCTCGTCGTTTCGGCGGCGCACGTGCCGTTTATTTCGGCCTCCGCCGCCGCCGCCACCGCCACCGCAAATGTACATATTATAATATTATTAATATAACAATATCGTATTGTGTGCACAGTGTCGACAATAATAAGGGGATGTGGGTGAAGTGGAGCAGCTGCTTGGGGCCTCGTGCTCGGAACAGCCTTTTAAGAATAATATTCGTAACCTGTGAAAACGGTGCTCATTAAACCAGGAAGAATGTACAGAATTAAGGACTGAGACGGTTTATAGTTCCGATTTCTCAACCGTCCGGACGATCCCGAGGGTTTCCCATTTATTATAATTGCTCAGGTCTCACAAATCACAGCACCTGCACTGATCGTGTTATATCGGAGGAAGTGACCATAACTTTTTTTGATTAAGATCTGATGAGAATAGATTTATATAATACACTTTGAAAGCGTTCGAACTCAACCGTTTGGCTGTCCCTGGTATACAGAGTGATTCGCCGAGTCGATCACTCTCACTTTTCCCACTCCTTCAGGAGTGTCGTCCTTAGGCTATACAGACCTCTGTTCTTTTTTCCAAATCAGAACTTCCTCGTTTAATGTAAATTATACTTAATTTTCTTTACTTTTCTAATACTTTGATGTATTATAATATATAATCATAAAATCCGTAGTCAAACAAAGTCAAATAACTCAAAAACTACTCGCGTTTGAATTTTGATTTTGGTACGTCGACAAAAATGTCAAGTATTCGAATGCATAGTCGAGTGTATGATTAAAAATTCCATAAATCAGATTATGAATAACTGAGTTATCGAAGAAGAAAAAGTCTGAATCAGCCTGTATGTGTGCCCAAATCGTTGTTCATACAATACATCGTACCCCGTGGCGTGCACGGTGTATGATGCGCACGGTGGCTGCGGTTGGCGGTGGGTGGCGGCGGGTGACGGTGTCAGAAAGCGCGACGGACGAACGTGTCGGTCGTCACGTAGACCGCTCCGTATTATCGGCTGAAATAGCGTAAACTTGATACGCACGGATGCGGCGACGGTGTACATATATCCCGCGGGAGATGGCGGGACGCGGTCGTTATATTATAGTTGTTGTATTATAATATTATAATTCGTATAAAATACTCCTATAATACTGTTGCTCCGATGTTATTACATTTATAATCAACCTCCAGGCAACTCGTCCGTCCGTCCGCACCGGTCACATGTCCCGAACGTCGGTTGTTTACTCCACGCGAGCTTAATAAATTAACGCGAAACGTTATATAATACCGTATGGTCATACGGACGGCGAGGCTGATTTACAGTAAATCCCACTGCACCTTATATATATATATATACATACGGTAGAGTCCATTTCACGGACTATAATAATATTATTTCATGACCTTTTGGGACCAGCGAGGCGGGTGAGTGCATGTGACTGGAAAATCTCGGTCTAAGTAATGGTTTTGTTTGAAAATATATATATTATTATTGATTATTAATTTTAAACGTTATCCCGTGATCGGTCGTCACGTTATCGCCACGTGAACAAATATACCGTACGTCATACCTATATTCTTGAAAATGTTTATAATAGTTTGATTAACCGTGTAAACTTGAATAGTAATTTTATATTTTCGAGAATTTCTACTCCACTCTCTAGACACTCAATTGTTCAGGTGTGCCGTCATTTCATTTTATTTTATATGTTAATAATATAATTATTATTTAACTTGGATATTTTAATGTTTTATTCATATTTATTGAAATTGTTCGGATAAACGTGTTACCTCACAATACGCGTGTAATAAAAAATATATATAATATGTTTTTCAATGTATACCTATGTCTCGAAAATCTATGAAATAAAATACCAAGTGTGCCGTGACATAAAAAAATTTTATTAATCTCTGAGTCAAAATACCATTTATAGATTAAATAAGTTAGCCAATAATATATTATACGTCCGATCTACGGCCGAGAGCGCACGTAAACATGCTTTTTTTTTCTGTTTCGCAAGCGACACACGAATCAAATCGAAATCATGAAACAACGATAACCACTTACCGAGCTGGAGTAAAAACATAACACGCACCGGAATCGACGGCTATTATATTATACTAACAGTTCATGTCCGCGCCCTTAACCCAATAAATCACAATATAACAACGACACATATTATCATAGAAAATATAAACTATGGAAACGCATACTAATATAGTCTGTACGTACATAACTGAGACTGAGATACAAACAAACGCGTAGTAGATCACTGCGCGTGTCACCGATGAACGCTCGGTAAACATTCGTTTGTTCCGGGTGAAGTTATGGTGTGACGGAAAATGAAAACAACGAATTAAAAATTATATTACGCGATGGCATTCCGTACTATCAGTTATTATTGTATTATAATTCGTGTGTTGACGGAGAAACTGGAAAACCGAACCGACGTGTGTGGGTGTCATTGTAGTCATACTGCCGCATAATGATATAATATTATAATATTTATTTGTTATATTGACATTTTTGTCCGCGAGTTTGTTCGACATTTCAACTATAATATGTATACCCATTGCTTACTCGTTAATATCCGACGTCAGTACCTGACGCACATTCAATCGACACTGACATCAATTTATTTATTCATCATTAATTTCCCAAGAATGTGCTGTATTATGTATATGTTAAACAATTTACGATCCCTGTTTGACGACTGGCATGTGAACTAATTCACACATTGTTTTATAATATATACTCTGTTTTTGTCCGTCATCACCACCCAGGCCAGCTATAAAACCGTATTATACCGCCGTAGTCGAGATATTTTTATGAGCAAATTAAACTGTAAATGGTATTTTATTGAAATTATAAAAACATCTTAGCTACGATCCATAACCAAAGGCAATTGTGTAAATATTTTTTATACGATATACAGTTAAAAAGCGGAACGCGCAGTATATTTGAAATATCGTCATGGAGGTGGCTTCTGAGTTTTATTGCGACAATAAGCGGAAACCCATTTGGTTTAAGGGTAAATCGATATGATATGATTGTTAGTCGGAATTCGGATAATATTCTTGGAATCTCATCTGAACTCATATTACTTAATAGTTGTAACCATTGGTGCTGTAAAAGAAAGAAACATGTTGTGATCTCTTGTCTATAAATAAAATAATTAAAAACAATATTTATTTCTGGGTTCTATGGTAAACTGCCAAATTAATTATTCACAGTTTATATTCTTTAATCTAAAATGAGAAAAATGTTCTAAATAAGATTCGTTTTGCATTGATTGAGACCAGAGTTTTATTTAGTATTTTCATTTTCTAGTCAATAATTGTTTTTGCTATTCAAAAAAATCGACGTTAACGTTAGTTATAAATTATAACAGGTATACACTACATATAATATTAACAAAAAATTTCTTTATGTAATTTTTTTAATGATTTTGTATTAAGTTCTAATTATTTTTATGATATTTATTTTTCTAACTATGTTTGTAAAAACAAAGATTATGTTGAAACAATAAAATTTAATAAATAATAAAAAAAAAAAATTCTAACTATAGTATGGTATACAAATTATACGCCTAGTTGATCATTTCATTAATTTTCATAATTTCATGACAGAATTATTATATTTATTTAGTACCTATATTTAAATCGATGACATTTAATGAATATTTTGAGTTATGACTATTGCAATAATTATAATTAATCGTTATATAAATCCTAAATAGTAATAGATATATAGTAAAGTTTATTTATTACGAAATGTATTATTATTATAATAACCTTGAACTATTTTTTATTTCGTTTTATCCAACTCCACCATTTGAATTTATTTAAGAAATGCCTTAATTCATTAATTTTTATAGAATATGGACATGAACACACATGAAGTGTTTTGAGAAAACCTATTTACCTATTTATTTTTTATCATAGTTCTACTCAAATATTTAATTAATTGATAATACTTTTGTAGGTATTTATTCTAGTAATTTCAATATATATTTATTATAGCATATCTTTTGAATACTTAATATTGTATGTTATATATTGTGTACATAACACTTTATACACGGGGTATACTCGGTTATGGCACAATCAAATTATAATAACTTAAAACTTATCAAACAATAATTGCTAATGAAATTAATTTATATTAACAGAAAAATATAATAATGTTCATGAATTAATGAAATTAATTTTCAAAATAAACTTCTTACAAAGGTCATAATTTTCAATATCAAATCTATTTTTCGCGAATCTCGGTAAAATCATTATTATTTATACCTAATTGCATTTCAATACTGTGTATCTTATAACTGAAACCTATTTTAATTGCTCTGTTAATGTTAGTATAATATAAGTATGAGTATTAGTTATATGTTATTAAACTTGTAAAGTCATAATAATAATAATAATGAAACATTAAAAAAATATATATTTATAATAATTAAGTATTGAAATTTTTTGTTGTACTTTGATACTTATGACAATTGACACGAGTCATATTTGTATACTATAATATGTTATGAAATAAAAAAAAACTAATATTTAGTCAAATACATATCAACTATCCGTTATACCGAGCTCTACATGCATTTACATAATATATATTTACATTTAAAGATAGGGGTGTTCATTTTTAGAATGACATATATTTATCCAGTAATAGTGTGCAAATAATATATTAAATTTAATTCAATAGCATATACAGGTGCAATAAAAATGATTGTTCGAGTATATAAAAAAAAACTATTGTTCGACTATTGCACTTAAACATACAATTACATTAAAAATGTCTATAATTCATGACCGTGCGTATTATCTATCTGTATATGATGTGTGTAGGTTTATTTGATTGGCAAATTCACGCTCCGTATTGGCAAAGTGTCTCCAAGGAAACGGATAATTGTATACTCATTGTCATAAGAAATTTGCAGCACATAGAAAATTATAATGGCTATATTATATTTTATTATATAACTTATATGTTGACGTTAATGGGTCACGTGTGAAAGTCGAATATTTTTATTTATTTTTTTTTTTTACTCCTCATTATATTTTATATTTTACACAACCTATGGCCATTTACACGGTATCGGATTGCCGTTATTGCTATTATTATTATACATACAGAACCACTGACATGTATCATTACAAACTTCAAAGGTCTTTATAATGCGTCGAGCATCGATAAGTATCAGTTTCTCAATAGAAAAAAAGTGCGTATTTCAGTATGTGATTTACTTAGACAAATTTTAAAATCATAAAATGAATACACACACACACACACATGCATAGACGTATTAACGATTAAGTAGGAGTGATATTAAAATTCTTTTAAAATTCAAGCAAACACTTGGCCAAGATTTTCCACCCCTTATCTTAGTGATTTGTATAAAATTATTTAACTATAAAAAAAATGTATAGAACTTTTAATGTAAAAATAAAATAAATATATAACAAGAAACTCTTTATAACATTTATTATGGAATTAACAAATATATAATAAATTCTAATTTAATGAAAATTATATGTAAAACGTTACGAAATGGATTAAAATGCCCGGTGGGAAAGTCTGAAACCGTCCTCGTTCATAAATACAACTCAGTGACACGAATACAGGTATAAATTATAAAAATATATGTAAAATATACACACGATCCTAACGAGATATTTACAAATGTTATAAACTTAGTGATCTACAGCGTAATGACTAAAATAATATACTTATGATGATAATTATGACAATCGCGCATTTACATAAACCCATAGCCTATAGATAAAGATTATGAGTTGCGTGAAACAAAACAGCCACTTGTATAGAATATATAGATACCTAAGTACAGTGTACTCAGTACATATTAAGTATAACGTGAGTTTGGCGCGTAGCCAGTAATTTTTTTTAGAAGGGATGTTTTAATTTTATACTTAAATGTATTATACACTAGGGGGAAATTACACGCTCTCTATAGTCCTCAATCTTTTTATCAATAATATCAAGTATGAAACAGAAGAACAATTAATATGACAACATATTTTGTAGAAATCTGAATTATATTATAGTTATGTAATTCAATAACATTCATATATTTTTCGTAAATACGGCCTAAATGAGGGTATAAAGATGTCTTAACACCCAAAACACCCCCCCCCCCCCACAAGATTGACGCGACTTGTAATATGTTTTTTGTCAACTATACACACATTGTATGCCTACACAATTTGCAGGACGCACACACGTCGAGTGTTGTACAATAATAACATGATATTATATATAGTACATAATAAAATAATATCGTACGATGTTTGTTGAATTCCGACGGCGCGGGACGTCCGCACCCTGCGGGTCGGGTTTGTATGTTATACGGGGTGGCCGACTCGTCCTACGACACCCCTCGTGTGCTCCGAAAGCTCGCGTATTATATAAAACGGCCGTCGGTGGGTTGGCAATACTGTACGCCACGTTCGAATTGTCGTGTATCCCCGTCCGTGTTCGAGTACACCACCTACCCCTTCAGCATTAACACAGTAACGCACCCGTCAACCGAACGTCTGCCGTCGCCGTCGTCGCTACTACTACCTCCGTCGCCGCCGCCGTCATCGGGGAAAAAAAAATATCAAAACAAAACGACCGGAAAACCCAACGATCGTGCCGAGCCATTTCGCCGTGGGCACCGTTTGCGTAAAATACGTAAACACGGATTTTTACCGACTTGGCAATCGCTCGCGCAATACTAACGTCGACTTAACATGAGCGACTCACAAGTAAGTGATAGTCATTATAGCATATGATAATAATAATAATAATAATAGTGGTGGGATACGTACGATCGTACCCGTAGGACGATCGTTGTCGTCGATTGACATTATTATGACTATTGTCATTGTTGTTGTTTTTGTTGTTATTTGTATGACATTATTACGACGCCCGCGCCGTTTTTCTGCAGGTGTTTGCACCGCGCAGCATATGGAAGAATATTATACAGCGTCCTACTCTATCAAACAACCCCCCCCCCAATCACCCCTACCTAGACAAAGAGCCCTTGGTCTCAGCATTTTCACATTATTATTTCGTGTTAACAATATTAGAACGTTTTTATGCATCCTTGAAACGTATGTTTATCCGATGCAGCTATTTTCCTTTCCCCAATATAGATACATAACATTCGTCGAATGGCAGATATAGGTGCATTTATTATAGTGAGTTATCAGAAAAACGGTCGCCCGAAATTATTTATACTTATCATAAATAATTATTATTACGACGATCGTGCGAACGGTGTGACGAATACAATCGACGAGATAATATATATATTATATATTTCTGGGTGATATGCTACGACAACGAATTCTTTTTTATGATAATAAAAGTTAATGAAAGAAAAAATAATAATAAAGTAGTTGAACGTGTTGATGAATGGTATTACTCTCGGGATGATATGATGAGTGTGCGGAAGGGATCGGCATAGTACGTAGTGTAGGCGTTTCTAAAGGGAGGCGGTAGTGTTTGAGCGGGCGGTCCCCGGGGGTCGTTATTGCTAAGGCGCACATTCAGGGTATTGATTATTTGTCCAGAAGAATGCGATGGCGGGAAACGCGCACACGTATATAATATATATATATACATATATATGTGTGTGTGTGTGTGTGTGTGTGTTTGTATACGTTTATAAATATTTTCCGTCTTCCAGATGGTACACGTAATATTATGTTATATAATATGTATATTTTGTTGTACATGCAATAATAATTATTATTCTATATACCTAACACGTTTCAATTGTTGAACGAATGGTATACTATTGTAGCATTGCGTGAAGTTGAATCATAATTTATAATTATAAAAATATTATAAATTAACCACGTAGACGCATGTAATTAGTTATTATATTCGACAATGTTACGAGATTCTGCTCCGCCACAAAGACAAGACTCTGTGGGACGGCGTAAAATATAGGCAATTTAGGGGCATTGGTGTTTACAATATACACTTAACGTATACACGCGAGTACATACCATTGTTATACAAGTAAACTATTATATTATAATATTTTATTTTACAATAACGACATACTTTTTTAATAATTCATAATATTTTAAATTATTATATTATAGTTTTTTTCACTAAGCGAGGCAAAAATGATTGTTTTCAACAATTTTTATAATCTATCATAATTATTATAATATTTCCATTTTTAACATCTCAACCATGACTTAATATTTAAACTTTAAACTCTGTCTATTTTCTATATCACTCTTATCACTATTTAGTGTGATACACTTAACATTAGAATGTATTAATAAGGTTGTCTGTAAGAATCTCAAAAAACAAACTATTATATTTACTACAGTTACTGTACATTGTATTTTTTAACTTTATAATTTTACATCATATAAATTTTAATTTAAAATATGTCCTTTTGTGTTTTCAATATTTATAATAATAAGTTTTAGTAATTTTTATTAATTTAATTTTAGTTTATTTTTAAAATGTGCATAAGTTTTCATTAAATATTATATTATACATTTTGAGTGTATTGATAAGAATTTTTACTATTAAAGTAATCATTATGTTTGTTTAGCCAAGTGTTATCAAAAATATTAATTTTCTAAAAGTTCTAAAAAAAAACTGTCTTACCTACCATACAGATATTACCATAAACTAATTTCATTTTTTTTCATTGTAATTCAAAAGTAATTATTAAATAAGAATATAAGATATACTAAACATTTTAATAAGTTTTTCATAAATATTTTTTAATTTTGTAAACGAAATAAAATGTTTAATAAATATGATGAAATCGTAGCAATTTTTATTACCCATCATTATTTAATTTAATTTAAAGTATCATATGTCATGCTATTTTACATATTATCACTATCATTGATACAAATTATTAATATATATTAACACTTGGTATTTAAAAAAAGATCCATTCTATATATTTTTTTTACTACTACAAATGTTATTTGAAATAATTAAGCGTGCGTAATATCACTATTATATATCTGCTCGAATTTTTATTGCACATACCAGCATGCTACTATTTAACATTTACCTAACTTTAAGTAGGTACATTAAAATATATATAACTATCAAATATTTAACATATACCTTATAAATTCTAGTTAAAGTTAGAATATTTTGGTTTTACATATATTTACTTTTAGTTGTTTTTATCATATATTTTTAAGGTACAATGAATGCTCCGAAATTGTATAATATATTGATTAAACATTAAAAGATTTTAACATTTTTTTTTTCAAATTTCCCATGATCAATTTTCAAAAAATCAAAATGACCTCCCATAAAAAATCTATTAAATATTTAAATTTGAATCTAAACTATATTTGAAATTATATTTATATGGTTAAATAAATATTAGGTTAAATAATTTTAATATTTTTGTGGTTCTCATACAACTTCAAAAAATTGTAATTTTTAATTCGAAAAAAGTTCAAAATTGTAGTTTATTATGACATAATCTTTATATATACAATACATGTGAAAATGGAAAACTTTGTCACGCGTGTTCTAAAACTGCTCATCCAATTATCTCAATTTTTTTAATAAAAGATTAAAAGATCATCACTGAGCAGGTTTTAAACCTATATACCTACATAATTTAATGACAAATCAAGTTAATAATTGGTAAATACGCACATAAAGATATTTTTTTCATACATGTAATTATTATTTATTATTATAAATTAGTATTTAGTGAATAGTTACTGTAGTATAATAACAGTACAAAACTTTTTCGTTGTTTATAAGATTATTAAATATCAAATAAGTTTATTATAATGCTCCAATTATATTATAAAATATAACAATTTCGACCACAATTATTGTTTAGCGTTTGAATTTAAAAAAAAATGTTATAAAAATTAAAAGTATTAAACAAAGTAACTTTTAAAGTTTTTTTTAATATTTAGATGTACTTACTATTTTTTTATTGCAGCTTTGAAATGTTTTAGAATAATACAACACAGTATACTGGCTTGACAATGGAAGTAAAATGAGATAAATGTCTAAAAGCTAATCCAAGTTTATTCAATAATAATTAAAACATAAAATTGAAGACACTATAATCTTATATATAAGTTTTGTAATCACACTATTTTATAATTATATGTTCACATGCATATCGATATTCGATATAGTCATATAGATCGATAAAAACCTTTTCTTATAAATAATATAACGTGGTGTTTATTGTTTAGGTATAAAGTATATTGTCATGGTTAAAAGATCGTTAATGATATATTATTTTATATCGTTTCATTTGAGTTATTCAGTTATCAGTGTATTGGTTTTCGTGTCATGTCGCTATAATACTATGACGCTATGACGCTATGATGTGTTATTTCTTACGCCATGTAACAAATTTTGTTTTTTTATATATTATTACAACTTCTACCTTCTTCGTAGAATATTAATGTTCAAATAATTATTTAATTATACGATAAATACGTGATTGCTAATACCAATTTTTTTGATCTAATAATATAACTATAATATATTTTTTTGTCGGTGTTAATAAGCACTAAATAGTAAATATATACCAGGGAATACTATATTAATTTAAATTTACAAATTTCTTAAAATTCTAGAAAAAACATGATATTTTTTTCAAGGTTTTTGACTTCTGCAAAATTTTATTAGAATTTGATAAGTAAAAAAAATGTATAGTACCTATTTTATATAGCATATTTCCTCTTACTTGTTTTTATTATCAATCTAAGTTAATTAAAATATGCACACTTCACCAAAAAAAGTATAAATATACGATTCTACAATTTCCATTATCTAAATAAATTGCATATTTATTGACGAAAATTTCTAAGGAAATTAATTTACTTATAAATAATAATAATATTCTATATACTGAATCTCTATATAGGTACAATAGGAATAACTAAATAGTTGTTCAATTTGTATAATCTTTATAATTAAGTAACTAATATTTATAACTTATATTATAAATGTATAACGACTTAAATTATAAATCATTAATCATTAATGTATAATTAGTTCAGTATATTCAATTTTCATAGTGGAATTGATTAGGTAACTAAATAAGCATAAAATAGGTTAGGCAGGTAAAATGTTACCTTTGTAAAATAGAATGTATAATTCTGAATTTCAATCTTTGCATTGCGGTGAAATGCCTTAAATAAATACTTAGATATTATATAAAATCTAAGTGTGTTCGACGTCTTTTAGAGGAACCTTCACTATAATAAAATATTTAATATAATAATATTTACTAATAATATTAGAGAAATATGCATGTACCTACTAATGTAAATACTATGTAGTTGTTTTTTTTTATCATTGTTGTAATCAATTATGTTAATAACTGATGAATATCGGCGCTTTTATTCAAATATCAACTTATATTATTTTAGAACATACAATTTTCATTATTTTCAAACAAAAAGAATACTTTTAAAATTAAATTAATATTTTATAGTGACTGTAATTTTTAATATTAATAAATATGATATAGTACAATTAAGATTCCTTTATAAACATTTTATTTTATTTTCATAAAATATTTTTTTAATACTGCAAAATATTCATATTAATTAACATATTGTTTTATCTCTTTCAGAAATTCCTCGTCAAGACAGAGAGAAGTGGCAATGTCTACGTTCACGTCCAGGTAATGATCAATAATTTTTATATAATAATAATTTATATTTTCTGTTTTAATTTAAAAAGCCATCTATCATAAAATAGTAAGCGATTTTTTTTAATTTAGCTAATTGATCTTTTTTAACTAATAAGTGAAAATAAAATAGTTTATAAAACACTTAATCACATTATTTTTAATAATATGCTTACACATTTATATTAAATTAGTTTTAATAATTATTGACTGATACTCCTTACAAAAAATATAATAATTATGCTAGTATAAAATAATAGATGCACTTAGATGCACTTATTAAAATTGTCTGAAAACAAGATAGAAAAAGTGTTTGTATTAAACGTTTTTATAATTTAAAGGTTGACGTATCTATTCATTGTTCTCGTATTTAAATTTTTTTTATATTTTATGATAACCCTCTTTACTATACTTTTTAAGTCACACGATGTCGATCACAATTCGCAATATATATTCGTTAAATTAAAGATAATAAGAATATAATATGTTATTAATTATTATATTATTTAAATATATTTAAAAAACATTTTTTTATTTGAATTCTATATGTTATTGTAAAAAAAGTTTTAAATAATTTAACATAATTAAATTTAAAAAAAATAATTCACATAAATATTATATATTGAAGAAAAAAAATAAATATTTATATATTATTGAGTGTATACATTTTAATAAATAAGTACCAGAGTTAAAAATATTGTGTTGAATGTTGATGGATAACATTAGCAAACAATAAATATTATTCGTTTTGCCGTATTGGTAACCTGTATTATTTTATTTCACTGTATAGTGTATAAGGAACTTTCTTCTTATTTTTAAAGTCAAAAGACTTTACTAAACTGTATATTTATCTGTGGAATATTAAATGTACTAAACACTTTTTATCTCAAAGGTTGCTTTTAAATTGAAATGCGTGTGACCGAATGACATCTGTATATAAGATGAATGAAACATGTATATTTTTTTACATAGTAATTTATAAATTTATAATACATCCGACATAATATTTAAATTTGAAATGTTTATAGCTTAATACAAAATTAATTATTTATTTTAAATTAAATAAAAATATGTTTAACAAAAAATTAAAAATCAATTTTTTTAATAAATATTGAATAACTTTTATCGTGATAAAAGAAATGGAGGTAATATATAATGTATATTAAATAAATAGTTATTCTTTTCAATTGAGGTGCTTATATTCATGTAAAAAAAAAATTATGAAATATTTAAAAATAATGATATCTAAATTAAACCAAGCACTATTTAAATACTAAGAATTGTTCAAATTTGATTTTATAAAAAAAAAAAATTCACCGTTATTTCTAATTTGGAATATTATTAATTATAGTATTCATTTTATTTAGGGAGATCTTACCCAGCAGGACAAGAGAGCAATATTTCTCACTGTTCATGACCTGGGATGCAATCGTAAGTTTTATCAAACTTCATAAAAACTATTTGACTTATTAATGCTTCGAAAATCAAAATTATATTTTGGATAAATATTTAAACCATTAGTTTATATTTAATTTAAATGTTTAGATATAAATTTATTAAACAAAATAATTATAATTGTCATATAATTTATAATTAATGTTCTAATATAGACATATCGTTTGAAAACTTTGTCAACCAGCCATGTATGAGCGAAATTAAAGACCGATCGATATTTATTCATATTGACGTACCTGGTCATGAGGATAACGCTGATACTCTATCCGACTCGTAAGTATTATAATACAAATTGTTGTCCCGTGTCAATTCATAAGTTGTATTTTGTAAAGTATTTAAAATTTGTAAATAGGAATATTTCTATGCCTAGCATATTCTTACTTTTATTTGATTTAAAGTTTTCAGTTTCCGTCATTGCAAGTTCTAGGAGAAGATTTAGTGGCTGTTTTGGATACTTTGCACATTCGTTATGTTATTGGATTAGGAGAAGGAGCCGGTGCCAATGTAGTAGCTAGGTTTGGTTTGGCACATCCTTCACGAGTTTTGGGGTTGATACTCATAAATTGTACTGGATCGGCTACATCGGTGAAGGAAAATTTCAAATCAAAAGTGAGTGTGTATACTACTGATACGAATAATATACTGTAGTTGTATCTCGACCATATAAATGGTCCTTAAATTTAATGTATTTAATATTTATAATTTATATACACATAAATACTATAATGTATGATAATATTTTAGTTTGTAAACTGGAAAGGAAAATCGACTGTGAGTCAATCAGCGATGGATTATTTAATTTTCCACAAATTTGGACATGTAAGTTAATAATCAACCTATATCATAACCTATATCTTAACAGAATTTTTGCTATACTTATAGCAACTTATGAATGAAACAAACCCGGACAAAGAGTTGGTCATTAATGAGTTTGTAAAACGTCTTCAAGGCACTATAAACTCAAAAAATCTCAAACAATACGTAAACGCATTTCTTAAGTACGTATGATAAATTATATGCAATTTTTTATTGTATCAATGAAAATTGAAAATAATAATTTAATTATGATGTTTTAAAAAATATTATAGCCGAAAGGATCTTATGCTAAAAGATTACAAACAAGACATATTATTGGTAACTGGAGTTTTGGGCTCTTACGCTAATGTTGTCGAAAAGTTACATCGCGATTTGAACAAACACAAGGCTACATTATTGAAAATTGAAAGGGCTGGAGATGTTTTAGCAGAAGCAGTAAGATAACTCTAAATTTAATTAATAATACTAGCAAATGATAATAATATGTCAAATCACTATATTATAAAGCTTAGCAAATTTATTATGTTGTACGATTAGAGGAGTGTAAACCAGTGCTTGATTTGGAAAAAAAATAGAAGGGGGACTCATCGGATGTTTGATAAACGAGCGTTCCACACAAAATTAACCGTCACATTACCGTGGGGGCAAATAGAAAGGGTACGCTAAAAAAAAATTAAAAAAGAAGGGGGACTCCGTCCCCCACGTCCCCCCCCAAATCAAGCACTGGTGTACACACATGACTATACGTGCGCATATGCTGTCCTCTTAATATAACTCCATATTATACGTTACTCAGATTTTACCGTAGAAAAAAATGTTCAAAAACCAATATGCTTCTAAGTTTATGAAATAGCAAATAAACCTAATCCATATAAAAATGTGCATAACTGGTTACACAATTCATATCATAATCATATAGCAGTATTTTATATGATTATCGCATCCGTTTAGCTAACAAATTATTTAATATCATATTGATCAATTTTTTTCCATAGCCAGCAAAAATGGCACAAAGCATCCTGTTATTCTGCAAGGGACAAGGCCTACTTACATCAGTCACGTTGCCAGGTATCGAGAGACAGCGCACATTCTCAGGCAGTTCATCGGACGGCGAGCGTCCGAGGCGCAGTTTGTCACGGGGTATGAGTATGGAAGACTACGATCGACCAAACATTCGACGACTATCCATATCCGTTAACGAAAACCTACCGTCTCCCAAATAAAGACTAAATGAATGAACTACCCACGCATAAACGATTGGCTAAATTGATCTACGCTGTTTGAAAACATACATTAAAAAAAAAAAATCTAGTCATTAACTTCTATTATTACTTCTATTTATACGTGTAATACATTAATCTTGCATGAATTGTCGTTAGTTCCTCTAGTCGCCCAAAAGAACCAAGTATCCTTGTATTATATATAATATATATATATATATATATATGTATGTATACACATATAATATTATACTATATCTTGCCCTTCGATTCCGCCCACATATCAGTATTACAAAATTACACTTTAAAAAAAAAAAAGGCTCTTAATTGTTCTTACTTTATGGAAAGCGTTCCTACATTGACAATATAAGCGAGGGCCAAGAATAATATGTTTTGTTCATTCTTATAATATATTTTTATTTTCATCGAAATAGTGAGGTCGGACTGGAGATGGCATTGATACATTTTGTCTACGGCTATATATATAGTGAAACCGTTGACAATTTATTTTTTGTTTTCGGTTTTTTTTTTTAAGAAAATGATTGTGATTTCACTTCATTTCATGCCAAAGTATTTATTAATTTTTTTTTCAATTGTTGACGAAATTTGTTTGTGCGAAATACATTTAAATCATTCAAATGTTTATTTTAGTCACGGGTGAGAAGCCATTTTTTTCACATTTTTTTGTTTTTTACGTTAAGTACATGATTTTGTTGAAACAAAATAATATAGTGGGGAACATGTTATTCAAGAGACTGAAATTCAGTTTTTGCTTGATTAATTTGATTTAATCTAGAACACTTTATACATAGAAGCTTTTAAAACGACGACAACGCTCAGTGGCTAAGCACTAATTAAGTGCAAATTATACATAAAATATAAATACACAAAGATTTATACATGGATATTTTTAAATATTTATAAATACGGTTTATATAATAATGTAGATCTTTCGTTATATATGTTTATTATAAATATAATTTTTTTTTTCGTAGTTTTTAAGCTTTTTACACTGGTAGTTGTTATTGTTGCTAAGCTTTATAATAACATTATTATCATTATGAAATATGTAGGCATACATAATATACATACTATACATATACATAAATATAATAATTATAACTGTGTTGAAATACATTTATTATGCAATGTTAGTTGTATTATTATTTATTTATTATGATTATATAATTAATTGTTATTACATAATGATAATCAAGTCTTTTGTTTGGTATTTTGTTGTTTATAAACACCTCATATATAATTAACACCTATATCCAAAAACTTTAACAAAACCTAAAAAATCAATAAGTAAGTACCTACCTACCAATATTTCACTAATGTAACAACCTACAAATACTACATTGATTAAATTCTTTGCTATTATAAATACGAAAAAATAAATATTTTTAGTCGGTTAGGGGCGTCCAGCAGTTGTTTTATAATAAAAAATGATTGTTATTATTTCGAATACTATATTAAGTGATTATAATATGATAGTCGACATGCGTCAATAATAAAATAATTGTCTTCTAATAAAATGCAAATAAGGAAGAAAATCAAATATTTTATTGCAGTAAGTTTATAAAATTCTACTATTCTGAAGTTAAAGTAGTGTCTTTAATGTATTTTAAAAACTTCAAATACCTATCTACAAACGTTTTAAAATAATATTATTTAGGATTTGATCCATTTGTTGTTTTGTACAATAGGTATTTTTATATTTCAAGGAACTAAAAATGTAAAAATTATAACGTTTGCCGTATTGTAATATATATATATATATATAGAGAGAGAGAGAGAAAAAGGTGGGGCAGAACCGTAATACTAACTTCTAAGCACTGTAGAACTTACAAAATTTTAAGAATTTGATATTGGACTGCGTAATTAAATTAATTAAAAAAAAATAGCATTTTTAAAAATTTTTAACATCAACTTAAAAAAAATCCAAGTTTTGAAAGTACCTACTTAAAACTACGATTTTTCCCCATAGGTGGGGTTAGGTATTAAAATTATAATCGGTGATACATTATATCCCTATTAAAAAATGTTCAATAACACAAATTATTGTTAAAAAATTCATTTTTTGTAAAATAATTATGACTTCCACTTATACATATTATATATTATACAAGTATCATGAGCGTTCGAATGGACCGGTGAAGGATATGGAGAAGAGATTTATTTTAGGTACTGTTATAGTGATTTTCATGTTTAACTAATATTTAGTTTTGATAAATATTTCTATTTTTGACCTATTATCATTGTAGACTGCTTGCATAATAGCCAACGGTTTTGCCCCACAGTAGATGGCTTTAAAGTTTAAATTAATAATAAATAAGTAAAAATTAAAAGCAATATTACTCTAAATTATATTATTATTAAATAATCTGTACTTACTTTTTCGTAATTTAAAACGATTTTTGTACAAATCAAACAAGTTTAAGTATGAACATTTTTAATTATGATATGTGAAAAAAAATGTGATTACTGATTATACATATTTTATGATAATAGGAATTTGAGCGGGATTTTATTAGAATTATTGAGGTAAATTTTGTTCAATAACAATAAAGCTACGGTCATGGATAAATAAACATCAATATTTTTTTTCTACCATATGATTTTGCCTCTCGTACGGAACTACCACGCTTTTCCCTATTTATATAATTATAATATATTATATATTATGTAGTTAATTTATTGGTATTTCATAGATTCCGTCTGATCGCAGTGATTAAACGTCTATACAGAAATGAAAAATTATAATATTGAGAAAAGGACAGGTGTCCGGGCCAACATAATTGTAAGACAAATATAATACCTATTAATAATAAGAGAGAGACAGGAGTTTAACAACATATTTAGACAAACATGACATTCATTTTAGGACCCGTCACGTGCACGCCGCACGGGTATTAACTATCTCTTTCTAACATTGTTGGATCTTGGCAACCTAAAGCAGCAGAGTATAGCCGGGGACGCGCAGACGCACAATCCATCGTGTAATTAATATGTTTACGACAAAATCACACTTAATGTAAACTGTGCTCAGAATTTTATCTTAGTTATGTAAAAAGGTAAAATTGTGTAAACTGCGCCCCGTTCGATGGCGGTATATGAAATATAAAACTTTAAATTTATAATGGAAAACCACAGTCAAAGATAATTTGACCGTGTGAACAGCTTAAGTTCACATCCTACGGTAACACACCGCGGTCAGTGCCACTATAATATTCAAGTCCGATTATAACAAAATAAAATACAATTGCTATTCATGTACCTACGGCATGATATATTAATTAGGTATATAATTATGAAAATACTCGTTTTCGCCTAAATTGTGTACACGGAAGTATAATAATCAAGGGAGTTTTGTACCCCGGGCGTAAATTCTAAAAGGGTGTCAAAAATAATACCAAAAAAAAAAAGAAAAAGATTAAATAATAAGGGGCGAATATTTTTAATTTTGTTTCGGGCGCCAAATTATGACAGCACTGTTCTGATAATAATGTATCAATGTTACTATGCACAATAACACGATGCGACCGAAGAAGATTCGGCAGCATATCAGTGGAGGTTTTTATCAAATCTTCCGAGGGGGGGGGGCGGTTGTCAAAATGTCAACCCCCTACCCCTCAATAAAAATTACTAAAACAGTAAAATTACTATCTAGGTTTTAATATATACGGGTTACATTAATACAAAATATTAAAAGATCACCCCTATCGGGGCCCTCCCATAAAAACCGCCACTGCAGCATATATTGCCTAGCAAGTTGCAAGCAACAACATATCAACTAGTTATAAAAAAGCTTTCAAGTAATATGAAGCAAAAGTATTCTTAATAATTTTTTTCATTATTTAAATTTTTTTAGTAGCACGGCTAAACATCTTTTATTTTGAGTTGTGTTTCATAAATTGGCTCATTAAAAAAATCCAATTTGCCATCCCTGCCATAGAGTAGATTAGGTTAGGTTATTAATATTACTCTATCTAATATTCAAACCAACACTAAACATAGTAGGCCACTAGGTAGGTAACCCATTTAATCACATTTTTTACCTATAAATAAAAAAAAATGGAGGTACCTACTTTACAGATAAGGTATTTATATCTTTTTAAATTTTAATCCAAATAATAATTAGGGCACATTAAAGATTAAATGCAAAAAAAATGTATATAGGCATAATTTACTCAGGTATACTCAATTTATACATAAATTAAGTTAATTTATGCACCAATTTAAAATTATATGTGATATAATATATATTATACGCGATCAAGAAAGTACCTATACATTTATATGTGGAAAATATAAACTTTCCAAACAAAAATGTTTTTTTATTTAAAAATAATTTATTTACAATCTATACCAGCTATATATATAATTTTCTGAGAGTATAATAAATAATATTTATGACATAAGAATATAAGATATAACATTATAAATGTATAACATATCAAAGAAATATAATATTAGCTTTTACGAGTAGACACTCGGCAGTACCACTCGAGTACTCGACCTATAACTTTTTAGGTAATATTATTATTTTTTTTAGTTTTCCTGCCTTATATACTTATGTCTTCAATCATAAATTTATTAAACACTATAAAACTAGATACATATAGTCATATAGATTGTGAATAAATAATTGTTTAAATAAAAAATATTTTCGAGTGGAAAGTTTACTTGCCACTTAAACATACCTATTTGCCTAGTTACGTTAAGCTTACAATTTCAAATTGACATAATGAGCATATTACATAAACTGTGCTTATTACTCTACGAATATTTTTGTACCTAGGTAGTAGGTGGCTAGGTACTATACATTATTTACATAAATCTAATTATATTGGTTTACCCTATGTATTGTTACCTAACCGGTACTTAGTTTATTATTTTGTAGACTATTAATATAATTATTTTAACTAAAGTTTACCTGTATTTCACATGTACATTTTAATTATATGTATACTTTTTATATACCTACCAATACAAGACACATAAATAAAAAATTATTTCCAAAACATTTAACCTTAGTTTGATATTCCAATAATCCATTATTATTGATTGTCTACATTTCTACAATATAGTCAATAAGTAAAAATAATGAGCAATTATTGTATAAATTCCATTCACTGGTCTAAAAAAAAAAAAACTATTTTTTCAATGTAAAATTAAATTGTTTTTGTTAAATAAATAAATAGGTATTTATTAAGAACTCAACTTTTTCAAGTTGAAAACAATTCCATTACTCGTGAAATTTTACTTATAAACTGCCTATACTCTATTTAGTCTATTTATTTGTGGTTTTAAATAAATAAATTTTTAACTTCCACCCATACAGTATTATATTTTAATATAATGTGAAAAATATGAAGCTGTGTCAGTGCACAATATCACAATAATGTAACCATTTAGAGTTGAAAGCTAGAACTTTGAAACAATCCATAGGCTATTATTATCCCTCTTTAGTAGCTTACTTTACCTATTTCATCATAATATGTTGAGTAATATTCATAAACATTATTTACTCATAATTTATTAATTGAAAAAATCACTTAAAAACTATAGTCTGTAGTAATATAACTTTTTTAGAGACAAAACAAATCAATTAAGTGAAACTAATTATTTTCATATCAATTATTACTGTAAACAAGCATTTAAATCAATAAACTTTCAGTATGAGTATGATGCATGAATATATTTAAGAAAACTTTTATAACTAAAAACAGATTTCAACAGGTAAATCATTTAAAAGTCAATTTATAAGGATATAGTCTATTAGTATTTTTAAATGAATGTGAAAATACAAAAAAATAAAATTAGATAAATTAAATTTTAGGTAGTTATACATAGATAAATGTATGTATATATATACGCATAATGCATTAACTCATAATTTTATATTAATTTATTACACAATCTTAAAAAAAAAAAAAAATCACAATGTTTAGTTTTTAGAAATCCATTACTCTAGCCAACTTCTTTAACCTGTTCAACAATATATCGCCTTTTTTCACAGTAGTCTGATATAATATACCACGTTCCAACCTAGATTCTGGCGCTCCAAGTTGTAAACTACATTTGGATGTACTACTAGTCACCACAGCTCCAGCAACATGATCGATCTTGCAAGTTAAACGCCCAGCAGCTGCAAATCTGGCAACTTCTTTTTCCACAAATGCTTTAGTCACACCAAATGATTCTGCCATGTAATCCAAACTTAATGACCTATAAGCTTGTAATATTTGTTTATACGCCAATAGCCTCATCTCTTGGACATAATACTTATAGTGAGGATGTAACAATGGATCTTGTTTCATATTCTTTTCGATGCGTGCTAAATAGACTAGGAATTTAGAGTATTGACCTTCATATAATGATACAAAGTAATCTTTGAGTTCCTTAGAGTCTGAGTTTAAAGCCTGAGCCATAACACCATGATGCATGAGTGTTTTCTTTAGCTCATATCTAGGGAAAGCTATCATCGACGAATATACCGTGTACTTTATGATAGTACTAAAATCCGCAAGTTCGTACGATTCAAATGTGGGTACAACATCTACAAATAGCTTAGCAGCTCGGTTGAAATCTCTTATTGCCAAACTCCAAATACCATCATATGCTTTCAGTTTATTTCTGGCACTCCAATCTCCACCAGATCCTCCTTCAATTAACTCAGTGGCTTTGTCAATAGCTTTTTTCATTGCCGGGATATCACATCCGTGAAAATATGCAACTCTAAAGAGTGCAAATACAGTATCAATCTGCTGTGATTTAGGTACATTTTTCTCTTCTAATTTAGACTCGGCCAATTTTGTTGCTTCTTCACGGTCACCAATGGAACATAAATATAGCAACTTAGCTTGCCAAATACCAGATACTGGGTCATCATCATCTACCATGGTGGGATTTTTTTCTTGTTCAAGTTCTGCCATGCGTTTAGCATTATTAGCAGCCATTTTATCATAAAGAGTTTGGTCAAACTTCCATGACAAATCAGTGCATACTTCTTTGTAGTAAGGAGCCATATTATTTTGGACTATACCAGCTAATAAAGATGAAATTAGATCTGGATCATCTTTATATTGAGGGAGAGTTAAGCAAAATTTTATCTGTGCCAATTTCAGATATGCTGGTGTAACACCTTCAGCTATGTCCATATTGGATCTGTAAAAAAAATAATTTATTCTTTATAGCTATAATGAATTACTAAAATAATAAAATAACTGTACACTCATCTTATCAATTAACTACTATGAGTAATCATTATAAACAATTACATTAAATTAGGATAGGATGTTATAATCATACTAAAATCAGAACAAATAAGTACAATAAAATAGTTTTTATTTTAAGTATTTAATACACAAAAAAAATACATATATATATATATATATAAACTATCCAATCATTAGTCGCTTGCGACCTCGACCTCGAACATTATGAAACTGATTAACAACACCTTGAACATCTAATTCATAAGCCTCTTTATAACCATCTACAATAACTGGAAATAAGTGTTCAAAATACGAATGTGTGCTGATAAATGCTCTTTCTAAAACATATAAATCCACAGCTTTGTCTTCAACACTTGGATTGAAATGACTAAGACCAAAATCGATTAACACCAATGTATCGTCATCTTTTTTTATGATGTTAGAAGTTGTGAGATCGCCATGAAATACTCCAAGAGAATGCATTTTTCCTATGATACCTCCAATGTTCATAAGTAATTTTTTTAAATTTCCATCGTCGTCTAATTTGTTATCTTTCATATTAGTTAAATATTCATTAACTGTTTGACCATTTATATGTTCCATTATTATTTTATAGTCATTTAAATCCAAAGAATATATAACAGGAGTGGCTATACCACCCTGTTTACATTTTAAAATAGCTTTAGCTTCAGCTTTAGTACGTTCTTTTCGTATATTCAAATCCAATAATTTATTTCTATATTGTCTTGAAAATCGTTCTTTAACAATTGCTTTTCGATCTGAATATGTTGTAGTGAATATTTTTGATTCTGCTCCTTGTTTATATAATTCCATGATTTGGATGAGATAGGTATGTGAATTACAATCTGTTATTAAATATAAATTACAGTAAATAACACATACAATTGATAAGATACAATTCTAAATCGAATTATAATTAAAATAATTAATTTAGAATATTAAAATATAATTGAAATTAAATAAAGTAAGATATAAGATATAGGTACACAGAAGTACATAACATTAAATATTCAACAAAATCTATGAATAACATTATTTTAGTTTTTAATTCTTATTGTACAAGTACATTGTACCGTATAACAATTAGGTTAGTAAAATACCCTGAGGAAAGATGATATCTGGATATCTAATATTAATTAGATGAAATAAAAAAAGCAAATCAAAATCTGGTACGACATATCTTTCATAATATTCTATATAATATTTTTGCTAGATATATTTACTTAACAATATAAACCTGAATTAAAACTAAAAATGATTAAAAAAAACACTTACCGATTATTAACAAATTCAATTTAAGGTAAATATACTAAGAACGGTTTGATCAGTAGCTTATTTCTTTTAGTATTTAGTTATAACAAAATGAAGAATATCAATAACTATTAACTATTAAATGGATTTAGTTTTGTTTACTTTTTGCATCGTCATTTATCATACAAATCTTAAGTTAACCTAAAATATTTTATTTTGTTGTGAAATCATGGTATCCACTCGAACCTTGGTTATTTGAAACAGGTATACTATTATTGCAACAAAAACAACGTTATCTATATTTCATGATTAGATCTGCAGTTAATAGATTACACTATCATAAAGTAACAAGTAACAACTTACTTACTATGGACTATAGAGGATCATCATTCATCACGATCACGTGTACCTTGCCTAAAAACGTAGAGTTCATATGACATATCCTTCTTGTGTTTAAAAACAAGTACTCAGCACGTTGTAGTTTTACATAAAATTGTAATTATAATTTTAGTTTTTAAAACAAAGTACATACATTTTTGTTAAATTTCAATATGGTTAGTTCACTAGCCAAAAACGAAGATACCTTCAATGATGAAGATATGGATGATGTTTCATACGAGAAGCATAGACAATTGTTACAAACAATTACGTCTAAAACCAAACGAAAGTATTTAATTTTGATAATTTATAACAATTTATAAATAAAAACTGAATACAATTTATTATATTAATTATTCTAAAATTGTAATTTAAGAATCCAGCCAACTACTCGCAATGAACCAAGTTTACAAGTGTCTGAATTTCATTTATCAAGTGGAAAACAAACAACAAACATTGATGATTTGACAGATGCATTAAAAAAAAAAGCTCCAAAAATTAGACAAAAAATTCAAGTAGCTAAATCAACAAAAAAGCTATTGCAGAAACCATTGGATAAAGTTCATGCTGAAAAAGTAATCGTTTTATATCCTAATATTATAATTTATTGTTAGGTAATATCTTATATCTATTAAATATTATTGAACTTGTTAACTTACTTACACCTTCTAATGATGTTTGAATTTAATGTATTTAGTGTTTATGTACTGATTACAATAGTCTGACAACCAAAACAATAGTTTAACTTAACTTAAAATTTGGTTATTTTACATCAAATTTACAAATTTAACATTTTTTTATCTCTATTCATGCAATTCTTCAACCAAGAATTCGTATCCCTATGAATACTTATTTAATTATAGTTAATGTTTCTCATCTTATGGAGAAATGCAGTACCTAGTGTGACAAGCCTTGATCATATGATTTAATAAGAATTTAAATTTAATTTATTTAAAAATGACTAGGTATATTCTCTTTTATTGTAAGCCCAGATTTCTAGATACGTCCATTAATAAATTATGTAGTCAAGTTATAGTATGCATTAAACAGAATAAAAACTAACTAGTTTAAGTATTTGATATTAAGGGAATTGCAAACAGTCAGTTATTTCAACCAAATTTCACCAATAATTTGTCTATCATTCTAATGGATCTAGTCATGATTATATTTTTAAAAACTAGCTTAAATTTTTTATTATGTCTACTTGAGATATATTATGACAACCTTCAATTTATGTTCCTTAACTCCTATACATTTATAATTTTTAAATATAAATGATTCAAAATTGAAATTAAAAACCTTAAAATGTGGTCCGATTGATCTTGAATAGTCATTAATAATTAATTTAAATCATTTTTAGATAATATTTGGCACGCAACACAGTGGTAGTGACTTGTATGTGTGTGTGAAAAGCACACCACTATTTCTCTTATAATATTATAATCACACACTAATGATTACTTATTAATTTACAAAACCCACTTACATGCACTGAAAAAAGACCCCAAAAAAGACCTTTATTTAATTCCTTGTAAATTGTATTTTTGCAACTCCTTTTATAATTTAAATGTAATGTAATAGTACTGTCAAATATCAAACTTTTAATTTAATAAAGTAATTGAAAAATTAAATTAAAATAATTATTATTCAGGTTTTTATTACAGATAAAAAGAGCGGTTGCTTATGATAATTTCAAAAAACACATTAGTAGATGGTCTGCTATTGTTGAAAAAAATAAATCTGCTGATCAGTTAAGATTTCCTTTAAGAACTAGTGAAGTGGAAGTTTTTGATAATCGTATGGTTGATTTTAGTCGAGGATTAAAGAACCCTACAGATTTACAAAAAAGCATTTCTGCTGTATTACAATCTAGTGAAATTGCTCAACAAAAGCAAAAAGAATTAGTAATAATTTTGTTTAAATTTAAAAATAGTTATTATTATTAATTAGCTAATTATATTTTTTAATTTTTAGAAAATGTCTTGGATAGAAAAAGAAAAAGAAAAGTATCCATTAACATTAAAAGAGTTATTAGAAAAACGTAAGACTATGGCTAGTTTCCGAGCTAAAGAATCATACAGACATGCTAAAGCTCATAGACAAAATAAAATTAAAAGCAAAAAATATCATAGATTATTAAGAAAGGAAAAGACAAAAGAGCAAATCAAAGAATTTGAAAAATTACAAGATACAGATCCAGTGGCGGCATTAGAGAAACTTAATGTTATTGAAAAGACAAGAGCTGAAGAGCGTGCTAGCTTAAGACATAAATCTACTGGACAGTGGGCCCGAAATCATGTAGTACGAGCCAAATATGATAAAGATGTAAGTAATAAACATTTACAAATAAAATTTGAAGATTAGAAATAGTGCTCACTAAAGATTTAATAAGAATCTGATAAGAATTTTTATAAAATTCTAATTTTTTAAGTAAATGATTATTACTGTATAGTACTATAGTCAGTATCATAAGAGTACTTATAGACGGTGACCAATTTTCATTATTGTCCCTCAATAAATCAGTCTTAGTAATAAGCTTTCATTTCCAACAATAAACTGTGGCTAAAAATTTCTTTTAATGCATTAATCTTAGAAAACTAGGCAGTTGTGAAATAATAAAGCGATGCTCTACAAATGTTAGTCATACCCATTCCTATAACCATACACAAAACCTAATTTGTTGCTAGAAGTTACTCTTAAATGAGACAAAGTATTGAAAGACTCATTTATATTATAAATAAAAAATAGTAATTTGAACACAAATTTTACCAAGCTACGAAAGATTGTTTAAAAGCACATCTACTTTTAATAAGCTTTTACATTTTTGTAGTAATTTATAATATTTTATGATACAGAATATTAATGTTATATGGATTTTAAAAATAGATCTTGAATTTAGATGTTAAATAAATCGTCTGAATTCGACTGATTGTCATTATTACCTATATGTTTTTTTTTTTTTTTGTAGAGCCGAATAGCTTTAGCAGAACAATTAAGAAAAAGTAAAGAATTAACTCAGAAAGTACAACCATCGTTGAATGATACAAATGATTCTGATAGTTCTGACGAAGAACAAATTGAAATACCTGAGCAAGTGGTTGATCCTGATAATCCTTGGCTTGCTGAACGAAAAGAATTCAAAGATTTTATGGCTGGTTATAATAATTTTGTTCAAAATAATGGTGACACAAAAGACATAAATGATCAATATAAAAACAACAAATCAGAGGATAAAAATAATGATACTAAAGGAATAAATGATCAATCTGAAAATAATAAATCAAATGAGAAAAATAATGAAACTAAAGAAAATAATGTGAACAAGCTAAAATGTGATAAAATAGCAACGACTAAAGATAAAATTAAAAAGAATAAGAAAAATAAGGTTAAAAATATTACAGTTCATGATCTTTCTACTTTTGATGACGAGGAGAGTGATGTTGAAGTTTTAAAAATTGTTACTCCAAAAACAAAAAAAGTTCATTTTTCAGATGATACGATTGAATCAGAAACTAAAATTAAAGAACTTGATAAAAATATTAAAAGTAAACCTAAGGCTCTATGCAATAAAGAAAATAGTAACATTGATGTAATTAATACAGTTGCTGGAACTTGGTATGTATCATCAGATAATATTAATGAAAACTTAAACAAAAAAAAAGTACACAGAGATGTTGAAAATGCATTTAAGACTGTTGAAACTGAATTAAAAAATAAAATTAATGAGAAATTGCTTAAACTCAACAAAGCTAAAATTAAACAACCTGCAAAAACAAATGTTAAACGTCAGAATGAAGAAGTAAAGAGTGATTACTTAAAAATGAATAATAAACGTACTAAGGCTGTATTTAATGAACCTTTATATGAGGATAATAAAACATTAGATACTAATAATACAAGCAATATTGAAGACAACCAAGAATCTGCTATTAAAACTATTGTAAACCCTAAAAAACAAGAACAAAATATCGATCCTACTGAGTTTTTACAAGTAACTCAAACAAATTTAGAAACTGAAGAAATGACTCAAGTAGAAGATCAAATAGATGATAAAGAAGTAAACGAACAAGAAAAGTTGATCGCAGAAGCTTTTGCTGATGATGATATCATTAATGAATTCAAGTATTAACTATTTAATCTTAATCATTTAAACATATGTTTTATATAATGGTTTTATATTTAGGGAGGAAAAGAAAAAGTTAGAAGAGCAATCCAAGCCAAAAACAGAAACAGCACTTCCCGGTTGGGGAAGTTGGGCTGGCCCTAATATCAGGAAACGAGCATTTAAGAAAAGAACTAACATGGGGATGTTTAGAACACCAGCTAAACCGCCACGTAAAGATTTCAACCGAGAAAAAGTTATTATTCATGAGAATGCTGATGATTCTATTAGATCACATTTAGTAAGATTTATTTTTATTAAATAACTATACTAGTAAGAATATATTTTTAATTACCTTATCATTAGTGACTCACTTCAATGGATGTATTAGATTTGAATTTAGCTCTAAATGTTATATAAAAAAAAAACCAATCTGAATGGAGACTATTGGTCTATATTTATATAAGTAATTTAATTTTTTAATAATTTTTTAATAATATCGTAGATATTCTATTTTATATCTAAAACAAATAACATTTATTATTTTATTTTATTTTACATTACGGGACTAGCCCAAAGTACAGTTAGAATAAGATAACAGACAAACATAAAGGTTAGGGTTTATATGCAATAAAAAATTGTGAAGTATGCATTTGGTTTATTAAAAATATGCAATTAATGTTATATACCCTAAAAATTAAAAATATAGGTACACTAAAAAAAAAAACACTAAAATTAATAAAATATTTTTTTTTACAATTAACACTAATCAAATGTATTTTACAAAACAAATTCATGATATTTTAAATTTTCAAAAAACCTATCTTTTGTTGGACCTTTATATGTTCTTATATTTACTAGAACTCCATTTGACATCACATGATGTTAAAACGTCTAGTAATAACAAAATATACCTTAAAATATTCATTTTTTGCGTTTTTATAGTGTAAATATGCAATAATATTAATTTTATTCAAGATATGCAAAAATATGCACAATAAAAACACTACCATTTACATTGTCATGAAATTATATGTGAAAACTACTGACATAAACAATAATCAGAAAAAAACATACTGATGCATATAAATCCGTAGTCCTAATTATAATATAACCTACTAATACAGGGTGATTGATTAAGAGTAAAACACTCATTATCTCAAAAAGTATTGAGTAATGTTTTTGAAAATATTTTTTTTACATAGTTTCAAATTGTTAAAAAGCAACGTTTTTATAAAAAATTATATTTTTAAATATTTTTTATCATTATAATTTTTTAAGTTTTTTACTTTTTTGAATGACAACATAGATTTTTAATTTCGTATTCCAAAGCAGAATAATTTTCTGAGTATTTCGAGTTATAAAACTCGAATTTAGGATGAGTAGTTTATGAGTTATACGTATTTAAAATTTAGACAAGCGGAGTAGTGGACAAACATTTTGCGGGGTAACCCCGTACCACTCCACTCCGCGCGAGATAATGAGTGTTTTACGCTTAATCAATCACCCTGTATAATAACTAATTGTCATTAATTAACTTAATACCCAACATACTGTAAATCAATAAGAATGTAGGTTCTTGGTATAAATAGCTTAAAATGAATCTAAATATTTTAAAAAATTCACTTTGTTCAGTGAATAAATAATATAAATATAAGCAGAGTTTAAAAGTCTCAATTAAAAAATGTTTTAACTTAATATGCCTATAAAACAAATAAACATTATAAAATTATATTTATGACATTTTTAAGTTTCTGTAAAAACTAGATACAACAAATCATTATTTTTATTATACAAAATAATATTAAATATATCAACTTGAACTACTTTTAAAAAATGTATAAGACCTTTCATTATATTTAAAGGGGTTTGGGTGAGCCTAAAAACCTTTTTATTAAAATAATTACTATAGGTGACCGTGCTCATAATAAATTATTTTAAATATTCTGAAAATTTCATTCTGTATAAAATATCATCATTTAAGTAATAGTGGAATATTTCAAGTTTTTTAAAAAAACAAAAAAATAATAAAAATTGTTGATTTACAAATAAATAATCTCATCAATATTTTAAAATATGAAATTGGTAAAACAATTCAGGTTCATATTTTTGTAATTGTGTCCAAGTATATTTTATTATTTCTGACACTTGTTTTTTCATTTTAGTGAAAAAAAAAAATTTATAAATCTTGTTCCTTTGCACTATTTTATTTTCAAGTGATAATTTTATCTTAAAATTAATCAAATAAGACAGAATTCTCGTCTTCCTTTAATTGTTTATCTTCAATAATTTTTGGTAAGTTCATTGAATTACTTTAACCTTTCTTTCTGATTCTAATTAATTATAAGATACTATTCTTACTTGAAAATTTAAATTGTTTACAGTTCAAGTAGGTACTTTTTAAAAATAAAAACATTGTAACATCAATAAATGTAATGAAATACACATAATTTAAATAAGAAACAAAAAAAAAAAGTTGTAAATCCTTTTATGAATTATAATTGTTGTTACTTATTTGTATAATAATATACATATTTCTTTCTTTTTTTTAGGTTTCTGAATTGCCATATCCATTTAAAGGTGTTGAAGAATATGAAGAAACAATCAAGGTACCCGTAGGACGAACGTGGGTACCTGAGACAGTTTTCCAAAAACTTACTGCTCCCCCAGTTGTTACTCAAATGGGTCAAATTATTAATCCAATTGATGAAAATTCTGTTGTCAAAATTAAATTAAATGAATAATTTGTTCAAATTTTAAAATCTTATTTTTATTTATTATATATAATATATTAATGTTTCAATTCACAATCATCATATAAATATATTTTTAGTTGAGAACTTTTAATAATACTATACAAATTAGTTATTAATGCAAAGAAAAACTATAATATTAAGAACATTGTATAATGATATAAGTAGGTTACCTATTTAAAAAAAGCTTTATAATCAATTTAAATAATTTATCGAGCCAATGTAGCATCAATTTGGGCAATCCATGGCATAATTAATTTAATTTTTCGTCTATATGCACTGTCCTTGCTTAATGGATTGTGTTCCAAGTATATAGTTTCTAGTTTCTTCAAATTTTCCAAAATTTGGACATTATTCCAATCATTTATTTGGTTGTCGTTAATCTGAAAAATAATCAATGTATGCATTCCTTTAGTTATCAAACCTATAAGTGTTATATTTTTAAAAATGTATTATTATTACCCAAAATTCTGTTAAGTTTTGTAAATGTATTATATTTTCAATTCTAGAAATTTTATTCATAGACAAATCTAGAGTTCCAAGATTAATATTATCATTGAGATTTTCAATCACAGTGATTCCGTTTTCAGATAGATACAATTCATCCAGTTTTACCAGCTCATTAAGATTTTCAATTTTGGTTAAACTGTTATTTTGTAAGCTTAATATTTTTAAGTTGACCAATGTATCTAAATTTTGTATTTTATCAATTTTATTTTTCCCAAAATATAATTCTGTAAGACCGGTGAGACATTCAATATTTTCAATTGTCTGTAAATGATATAAATTTGAAAATATTAAAATAATAATTATTAAATTAATATAACACTTAACAAAATTATAAAATATAAAATAAAACTAATAACTAGGGTTCGAGATTCATAGTACCTAATTTAATCAAAATAATTTCTCAAAAAACACTTGTAAAAACTTTATTATAAGCAATTTAAATTATTAAACTAAAATATAGTTATTAAAAAATAGTGACATTTTCTTTATAACTAAAAAATAAATCTCTTTAATAACTTCTATTTGTTTTCTCTTATATTAGAAAGTATCAGATAGGTATTTGTTTTTCTGATAATATTAAAAGAAATTAGTTAAGTCAGTAGAAATGAGTATCAAAATATAAATGAAACACTAGTATTAACAAAATAATAAAAAAAAAAAAAAAATTATTAAATCATGAAGTCTCTCTGTGCATATTTTAAGGTATTTAATACATTTTAAAAGTTAGGCACTTATAATTTTTTTTTTTAATTATGTTTACACATAATTTAGAAAATAATAATGTTGTAATTAATATAAATTTAACAGCAAAAAGATAAATAAATAAAAAGTACAAAGTATAAAAAGCAAATTGAATAATTTTTATAAGCAAAATTTTAATCAAATAATTTTTTTGAAAATCAGACTTACCTTAATTTTATTATCTCCCAATTCCAACATTTGAAGATTTAATAAATGATTAACATTTGTAATTTTAGTTATTCGATTACTGGATAAATACAATTTTTCTAAATTTATCAACTGTTCAAGACCTTCAATTTCTTTTATGCGATTAAATGATAAATCAAGCACTCTAAAATTATTAGATATAAATTTATATTAAAATTGGTATATACAATCCATAAATTAATTGTTTTACTTCAAGTTTACTAGACTGGATAGATTTTCAATTTTAGTGATTTGGTTATCATATAAATCAAGTTCATTAAGAGAAACAAGCATTTGAATATTTTCAATTTTCTTTATATGATTCCAACGTAGACATAAAGAGCGAAGACTTAGCATGTTTTCAAAGTTTTCAATTTTATCTAGTCTTTGATGATTTAAATCTAACTCCTAAAACAGAAGACATGGTCTAAGCAATAAGTTAACGAGTTTAGATTATGATCTAGAAAATAATAATTAGACAATAATAACAAAACTAAACAGATAAAAAAAAATAATACATACTAAAACTAAGAAAATAATTAATAAACATGAAGTAGTAAAATATGTCTGTAAATTAATTTTTTATTTTCAAGACATACCCATTCATACTCTATTCAGATTAAGGGCTGTTCTTAAAATGTCCGTTTAAGTGTTGGTTAAGACTAACCAGTAGAATTTTATCGGTTAACTCATGATAAATTCTTACGGTTAGTGTTAGCAGGTACTAACTGAACATTGTAAGAATGGCCCTTAGACTATTCTATTTCCTTTTACATAGATGTCATTTTATATTCTATTAAACGTATGAAAATATTCTAAACCAGGGGTCTCCAACCTACGGCCTGCCAAGCTAATTAATGTTTTGAAATATAAAATAAATTTTGAATTAAAAAATTTAAAAAATAATATAAATAAACGTACATTTTTTTTAATAAATCTTATATATACTTATTTATTTCTCAATTTTATAACCTATCTATTCCTAGATAGATAGACAACATTTTTTTTTTAGACAACACATTTCTAAAAATGTTGGCCCATGATGGCAAAGCGTATATCAAATTTGGCTCACTGTAAAAAAAGGTTGGAGACCCCTGTTCTAAACTTAACATATCCTTGAAAGCATGTTCAGTTTTTGTGACAGTGTGATCTTATAAGGATAATATAAGGATTACAAAACTTTAAAATTATACAGTTATAAAAATAATAATATTAAATTATTGCCTTGGGAGTATATTCATAACATAGAATTTGTAACTGTTAATAAAAATAACACAATTATATTAACACAAGTAAGAAATACCAAATCATTTATTATAGGTACAGTAATTCTTTTAACATAAAAGCACTGTAATTACCCAATGTATTAGAAGATATTTATTTTATCATTTACATAACTGGATGGAAGTATATAATTATGTTTTTTACTATTTTTGTGATTATTATTATAAAAGTTTATTATTATTTTGAATAACAAATATTTTTAATTTAAAATTTCACAGTAAAATATTTTTTAAACATCCATTTTAATATAAAAAATATTATAATTAAAAATGTGTTTTTTAAAAATAAACTTAAATAATGATGACCATAAAAAAAAAATTTATAATTATTATATAAACATATACAGCAGTCAGTACTCAGTGATGACATATAAACCAATAACAATACAACCTATTTAAAAAAAAAAAATGTTCAATAAATCTTGAGTCCAAGTTATAAGTAGAAATATAGTTTTAAGGTCACTTATTAATTTAATAAAATATAAGAAAAAAGTCTATTAGATCCCTAGATAATATACTTAACATTTTATAACAGGCTGATTCATTTAATATTGAAATAAATACTTTAGTAATAAAATATGGTTCTTCTGAATATAAACTTGCTGTAATATGTTTGTGAGACAAAGACAAAACGTATGGGTATAGTATCTTTTTAAATAATAATAAAGTAATAAATCCTCGTATTAAATGATAAATATATGGATGTAGCATTCTCTTTAGATTTATATAAATGTTATCAATATTAATTGAATATAAAAATATAATTATAACAAATAATAGATCCTTCCAATTCTGACATAAAAATCTTACAACATAAGACAGTACCTATTTGATTATACAGTATGCACCCTTGTATAGAATAAATAAATAAGTGCAATTCAATTCTATCAATATCTAAAATTCCATTTATCAAAAAAACACTAAGTACCTATTAAAGTTTTAGATATGAATTAAATTATTTAAAAAAAATTTACTTCAGCGTTTTCATCTATTTCCACACGATTTTCTTCATATATAATATATCTTACTCCATTTTCGTCCACTCTTTCAGTACCTTCATCTTCTATCTTTTTATTTTCTACATTTCCATTAGCTCCTAGATTAATACATAATAGTTGGACAAATCAGTTTAATCCAAATTTTATTATAAATATATTTTTAAATAAATCTTACCATCAGTTTCATTTGTGTCCATTTTATTAAATTGAAAATAGATAACAAATAGTATTATTATTCTTCAATAACACGATTATTTCTACACCAAAATTTAAATTGTTCAACGACCAACTAAAATCCAAAGATCTATGACGCTAAACTAGGACTATATTCATGCAAAAAACACATTTAAATTAAATATTTATACATTTTAAAATTCAAGTACCAAGTTAATAGTTATATGGATTCTAATCAGTAAAAACTAAAAAGAATGTTTAATAATTTCAGTCATAGAAAAATAAATAACCAGTCCAACGATAACCGAAAATGATATGAAATAAGATAGTGATTATTTTATATTATATTTTGAAACTAAACTTTATGACAAATAATTTTTTAATTTTCAAAAAAAAAACTTTTAAATAAATACTTTTATGATCATAATTAATATTTTGGTATAAAGACAATTTTAAGATTTAAAATAGTTCTAAGTTTCATCATAGTAGGTTATAGTAGTTATAGTTAATACTCATGACCACTGAGATAGATAAGAATATAGTATATACTGGTCGGAGCGCGGACTAGAGTGTAAAAACGGGCCGGTTACTCGACTGTCTCGACTCCTGTATGGCAAGAAATTATATGCAATTGGTATTCTGTGGTATGAGTAAATAAATAATTTTCAGATAATTTATATTTTTATTTTTGGTAAATACCAATTTTAAGTACATAAAAAAACAAAAATGTTGGTACCCAAGTTAACGTAATACGACCATTTATCCCAGAGTTATGTTAAGTTAAAATGTGTAGTTTTTCAATGTTATTTTATGGAAGTTCAATTTCTTACCATATGGTGGTGGGGGTAGTGGCAGTTGAGACGGCCCGTTTTTCGCAACAAACGTACCACTATTTAAGATGTAGGTATCTTAAATCGTGAAACGTACATAGGCAAGTCCGCGCTCCAGTATATTCTTATCTATCTCAGTGGTCAATGTGGTCATGACAAAAAATGTCCTGATATTATTATCTATAACCACAGATATATAGGTATATATCTGTGTCTATAACAAACTGCCGCCAGAATTAAATTTGATATCGCTCCCCTAGCGCTCTGGTGTCTGGTATCTTTTTACATTTTCTTCTCATGGGAAATTTGAATAATTTTTTGTCATTTGTTTGGTTTAAAATGTATATATTTTATTTGTGATAGAAAATCTGTATATCTTAAATTATTACTATCCGAAAATGTAATTATAATAACATGTACATTATAATGTCAAGTTTAGTATTAATTTCATTTCTTTATTCTATATTTTCTTTGAATTATATTTTCATTTTGTGTCATAGTTCATTATCTTAATTTGACAAATATATTCTAAGAAATGGATAATAAAAAAAATTTCAACAGCAATTTGACTAGTTGTTTACAAAGTTTAGACTCGAATAAAGTCACAGAACGAAAGGTAATGGCATATGATGTATCTTCTATTATATAAAATATGGATATAATAAGTACCTACATATAAACAGTAACACCCTTGTTGAAGATAGATATTTAACCAACATTATTATTGGTAATAACAAGATTTTATTATTTGTCATTTGATATAAAAACCAATGACTACAGTAACCTTCTAAATTTTGTTTCTAATTATGGGGCTAAACAAAATGACAATTTATAAAAATAAAAGGAAATTAACCTTCATATATTTTGTACTGTCTTAAATTTATATCACATATTATTACATATTGTGTATAAGTGTATTTAATACATTATATTAAATTAAATCAAATGAAAACTAAAAATTAAATCAGTTATTTTGATTTTTAAAAACTTGGTCGTCTGAAAATAAATAAATTATATAGACGAGTTTTTAATAATAAAGAAAGTTTTCAATGGATTCAATTATTTTATGTCGGATTCATTGTAACAATTAAAGTAAATTTTAATAAATACCTACATTTTTATTGGTTTTATATAAAAAAAAAAAACAATTCTCTTGCTTTTTCTCCCCTTTTTGAAGCCCTATTTCTAAACATAATAATTTTAAGTTTTTTTGAAAATATTATGATTTGTAATGTATTAATTTATAGGAACTGTACTCTTTACAATATAAAATATGTAGGTACATAGTATTTACTGCTGTTACTGCATGATATTTAAATATTGACGATGTAAGTTTCAATTCAATGTATTGCATCAATTTTATATTTAGGGATAAAAAAATTATAATTTATTAAATATTCTTTTTTCATTATAATATATTTACAACACTATATCAATATATAATTATATAATTTTACTAATTCATTAATACTATTTTAATATCTTATAAAAAAAATATATTTTAGATAAAACGACAAGAAATTCAACAACTGTTAGAAAATGATGAAGTTATAGAAGTTTTGAATTATAACAGTAGTCTGCAACAATTAAATCAATCTCAAAGTATTGATGGTAATCTTGTAACATGGAAAAGTCTTCTGAATTGTTATCACAGAAGCTTAATACTGGTTAGTTGTTAATAAATTAGTTTATTATTTATTAAATAATTCTTGACGCAGTCATCCAAAAATATTAAATACCAAAAACTTTTAAGAAAAAAAACAAACCTTTAAAGGACTTTACCTCTCATACTCCTTATTTATCTTACCACCTTCTTTACATTTGATATCTTAATTCATTGATATTATAAATTTATCATGGGCAACTATTGAAACTAACTACCCAACTTCACGTAAAATTAAAATCTGCTTTGTGTATAATTTTTTTTACAATATCAATTAATATTTATATAATCTTTAACATCCAATATCAACATGATATGTATAATTTGATACTATCTTCATAGAGTCTTTATTATATACAACAAAATAGCTTGCATTTTATTACTCTAATAAAATGAAACAGTAAAATATACTTGATATGTGTATAAAATTATAAAGTTATATGTGTTTAAAGTTAATTTAACAAACTGAATTTTAATCAACATATTACTTATTCAATAATGAATATAAAAATATTTGTACAACCAAACAAAAATTCTTCTAAAATATTTTGAATATGTAAATCTCAACCAACTCCCCTGACCAGTCCACCCCTTGTTTTCTGGATATTTATTTAAAATATTTACTAAGAACTATGTCTTTCGCTATAGATTAAATATAATTCATCTTGATTCTTGACCCATAGTGGTATGTATCCAACAATTTTAATTATTAATAAAGGTTAACTAGAAATTACGGGATGCTTGCATAAAACTTCAGGGTGCTAATTATCCTTATCAAACCCTGTTATTTGTGTCAATAGAACTATTAAGAAATAATAATACTTGTTCAACTTTCCATTTTTTATTTACCAGGATGTTGAGAATGAAGACAAAAAGAAGCAAAGATCAGGTTTAAGTTACAAACAACCAAATTTAGAAAACTGTTCTATTTTGCTGAGAAATATTATCAATAAAGCTAACAAAGGTATAAGTGAACAAAAGTCATAATATGTATATATATATATATATGTATTAATTACGTGCTTACATTATAATTTGACAAGAATAATTTAACATTTTTCATGTATGGTTGAATAAGTTTCTTATTGAGTTCTGGAACAGTTGACCATTCATAATCTGTCCATGTGTCTTTTTGTTCTACATTTCCATCCAAAAGTTTTGCTTTGAAAAAAAATATTTTTGCCCCTTCTACATTAGATTCTTCTCGTTTTTGTTTTGGATACTTATATTTATAAAATCCGCATGGAGCATTACCATAAAAACTAACATTTATTTTATTGCCACATAATTCTCTTAATATTCTTTCAGCGGTTTCTCTTAATGTTTCTCCGTCATTCCACAAACCTTGTGGTAAAACCCACAAGTCATCATGTCCAAATTTTTGTTTAACAATCAAAACTAAATTATCATCTAATTTTCTTTTTAAAGATTTAGTATCATTTATTTCATCTGCCTTAGTTGAACGACTAGCAAATTTAAAATTTAAAAGTTCTTCTTTGTTCTTATCTACATAATCTTGTGCTGATTGATTTGATGCTTGATCCATGTCATCAAAATCAATAACCTTTCCACTTTTCAATTTTTCCATTCTCTTAACATCTTTTTCATGCCTAAGCTCGTGATCTGATTTCAAGCTTTTTTCAAATTCAATTTCTTGTAAAAAATTTTGAAAATTTACCTCTGTATCTGTTAATGATTTAGTAATTATTGGTTTTCGTTGTAAGCATAAACCAGCCATGATATCCCATTTCACTTGCTTTGTTGAATGCATTCTACTATAGAAGTTTTTAAGCATAATTACGTTAAAAAAAATTTTCATTTTTTAATTTTTGTTAAAATAGACTTAAGTAGGTAATAGATAGTAGTATTAAAAGTATATATACTTATAATTAGATTATAAATATTGCCAT
The DNA here is from genome assembly GCA_009835225.1 of Aphis craccivora. Classification (NCBI taxonomy): domain Eukaryota; kingdom Metazoa; phylum Arthropoda; class Insecta; order Hemiptera; family Aphididae; genus Aphis; species Aphis craccivora. The sequence continues at coordinate 39,443 of VUJU01000586.1, read as the reverse complement.
TTATAATTTAATTCAAAACTTCAAAAGTTAAATTGTTATAGGTGTTAATTTGATTAATTTTAATAAGATGTATTTACGTTCTTCGGAGGCTAAAGCCGAAAATAGTAAAAAAAAGTCGCGAATCAGCCGCGTTGAGTATTTTAAAGAATAATGATAACACTGATAAATGATAATATTAAATTATTCTAACCACGGTTAGGTTAACCTTAAAATCTGTTGATTTTCATTATGTTTATTCAAATTGGATATAGTTGGTAGTTGTGGAAACAAAAATAAAAATTTTTACAAACTTTTAATAATATTCTTTTTTGTTGATGCCTGATGGTAATGATGGCAGTGGTGGACGCAANGGGGGGGGGGGGGTTGGAGGTTCAAACCCCCTCCGAAATGATTGGATGATTAAATCTGATTAATTTCAAACGTAGTTATTCTCACTTATGAACCTTCAAAAAATTCTAATTTGTTCAACCCCCCCCCCCCAAAAAAAAAATTTTTTTTTCTGCGCCCGCCCCTGAATGATGGTATAATTTACATAATATTATTATCTTATTTTGTGCATTTAAATTTTATAGACGTTAGAAATTTATTTTTGTCAACATTAATGTTAATGTTTGCTTTAAAATTGTAAAAATTGAATACAAGATTCCTCGTAAAATGTTTAAATATTTAAAAAAAAGTTTGGTGAATTGAATAACGCTCTCTGCTGTATAGGTCACTATAAAGTCTATAACGGATGTATTAAATTTGAATCCAATGATAGGTATCATTATATACGAAAAACGATTTTGAACTGGGACGATTTGTGAGCCTAGGAAATATTTTGTCGTAGGTGGTGAAAAAGGTTGTTTTTTTTTTTTAATGACTTGAATAGGTACCCCAAAATTAAATTTTGTATAAATAATGTCAATTTAAACAACTGGTGTTTGTTTCAAATGTCTACGACTAATAATTTTTAACTTATATATATATATATATATATATATATATATATATTTAACTTATAAATTATTTGATAGTTAATGTTAATCGTTATTTTAAACTAAGAATAAAATTTTTATAGTTGACCAACATTTAAGTTCTTTTATTTTCTTTTACTTATTGTAAGGCAAAATTAATGAAAACAGTACCTATTAAATGTTCAACTCTTAGCTACTTATACAACATTTTTTATAAATTATAACTACAAAATAATTTGCAAATACTTGTGAGTTTGATGAATTTTTGTTAATATTTAGACTTCAAACGGTAATAAAAATTGTGTCTATGTATTCTTATAATTTATAATTTATAATTAAAAGTTTGAACTTAAAACGCTTATAAAATAAAATTGTGACTTATGATTTTTGAACATGTGACTTATAAGAAACCCTGTATTCAATTTTCCAGATTTTTGGCCATTCAACATTTTTTTTATCTAATCTACATTTCAAAAAAAATAATAAATCGAACTGTTTAAATTTTAACTGTAAATAGATAACACTAATAAAAACATTTGGTGAAAATTTAAAGTATTTAAAGTGATTAGTTTTTGAGTTACAAGGTTACAACCATATTATAAGCAATCGAATTTTTTTGGAAACTACTTGACAGTTTTTACTTTTGACCTCTATAATGCACCAAGGATATTCACTTTTCCATCGGAAACTACCCCCAAAGTTTAAAATTGAAGCATTATTTCGACAAGTTATGCTGTACATAGAAACAAAAAAAAACACACACACACACATTACTGTAAAATCAATACATTCATCACTTTGCTCATAATTTAAAAATGTATCAGAGATACATAAGCATTAAGCACAATTTTTTTACAACTATTTGAACTTTGAAATTTTACGAAATTTGTCCAACTCATTATAACTTCAAAATTATTTGTAGTTTAAAGTTTATAAAATGTTCTATTTTTATAACTAAGACTGAAATTTAATAGAATATAATGTGTTAATATATTAATATGTTATAACAAATACTTTATTTTAGTTATCAAATTATGTACAAGATTTTAAGAGTTAAGACAATTCATATAAAAAAAGGAATTTGGAAAAATTATTCTATGTTTTAATTTTAATGTTATTTATTAGTTCATCTCGCTAGTGAACGAAATCCCAAACGGGTCTTTGATCAACATATTATAGAGAAAACCCTAACCAACCTAAAATCCTGTGTATGCTACTGATGCACATTATACATTTAAACTAAGAATATCATTCATTATTTCAGTTCAGTTTGAAAACATCATGTTTGGTAAAATAAAGTTTTATATACTTCATAAATTTCTCCATACACAATGTCATTTTTAAAATATGAAAATTAATTTTATATTATTTATACCAGTATCTCTGGTTTGTTCTTATATAACTAACATCAAATATACACCAATACAGATCAGCTGATCCGAAATGTTTGTTTAGTTATTTTAAAAATATGTTGATATCCAATAAGTAAAATTTTTCATTTTAATATTTACAAGAATAAATTATTTCATGCTATACAGGAGCCAAAGAAGAGTTTATATTTTACCTAAAATTAATGTTTATCTGTTGAAATATTTTTTTCTACTTTGTATTTAGTATTTATATTTTATATAATTATTATATTTAATGTATTATCCATAATTTGTTAGGTATAAAGTAAAATTAAATTTTTTCCACACATATTTTGATGTTTTTTTATTTTGTTTTTGCACATATATTATAAATATTACTTCCATATTAATCAACTTATTTTTATAATTTAAGTACATATAAATATATTTACCGCGTAACAACAGGCAATAAAATAGTCAATTTTTAAAATTAAAAACTACTAGAATATTCTAAATTTTAACTAAATATCTAAATTATAAATTATACTTTCTGGTATCTTCATTTAGTTTGTATTTTCTTGTCTATTAATATAATTATTAAATCGTTTAGTCTCTTCTCTATGCAATAAGAAGTAATTTAACATAGAAATTAGAAAATTAAATTGTAAAACTTATACATTTCTCTATATTATATGTAATTTATAGCTTGCTTTAATAAATAATTTTGTCTCTTTAGATCAACCTTATTTACCTATTAACGATTTGTTAAAATGTGTTCTTGATGTTTCTCAAAATAATACTTTTCAATTATATATGGGAGAAGTTTACTATAAAATTTTAGAACAAAGTATTTTATCTCGGAATTATTATTGGCATTCATTAAGCAGTCATTGGAATGGTAAGATATTTTTTTTTTATAAATACAACCAATCATAAATGTATATATTTTAGATTTGTTTTCATTGACTTACAATTTATATAATGCGGATTTTGCCAACATGAGACATGTATCAATAAAAATCATGAAACATATAGTAGTCAGAGGTGATGCCCATTCTAGTGTATCATTAGCTGTTAAAAAAAAGTAAAGTATTAATTTCCTTGTTTATCATTACACACTTTACCTGATATATTTATGATTATACTCGTAGGCGTGTCATGACCTGCGAAATTTGATCTAACTTACATTATAAATTTCGGTAAATAATATAAACCTTTTTTCTTAGATTCTGATTTCATAATTTATATTCAATTTTTGATTTTCATCATGTGGACTTTTAATATCTATTACATTAATAGATATTAAGTCCAATTGTAATTATAAAAATATTTGTAAAAAGTATTATAAATTATGTTTTAAAATACTAAATAAAATTTCATTTCATATTGCCTAGTTATTTATTTATCTAATAAAAGGAATATTGTTTTTATCCCTAATAAAAAAGTAAAACTGATTTAATAATTACCTATTATATAATAATGATAAAGCTTATTAAGAACTTTGGGAGTCATATCCTTAAACCAAAACCTAATTTTTTTAGGGGGTGATAAGGAACCTACTCCCTCAGAATATGCTACTGTTGTGCACGACCTGCAAGTAAGGTCTGGACACGCCTATGATTATACTACTTATACTATTTAATTTAAAAGAAATTTTTTTATATACATATGTATATATGTTTTAATAAATACTTGGCTTAGTGATTAATTTGTTGAACATCTTTTATATTGTGCTATTCGTTGTTATAATAAGTATTAACTTTTTTTTAACATTTTCTTTCTGGAAATTTAAGTTATGTATAATTCTAACATTTCATATGTATTTATATTTATTAAAGCCCATGAATTTGAATAGATTTTTTAATAGCCTTATCAAATACTAATTAATGAAAAAATTTAAATATTTTTCAATTTAATTTACATAATATTATTCAAAAATTGTTGGAATGCATTTTGATTCAGTTCATGAAACAAAAATTTAGCTTGCCACTTGTAAATTTAAAAATAATTGATAACAGTTTTTGTAATGGTTATATAAGGTTAAAAGAATCACTTTATATATTAAATTATAAATACTATAAATTTGTATTCAATTATCTAATTATAATATGTATGTACAACTATAATTTTATTATAGAATATTTTCATACTTAAAACAAGCAATATTGGACACACTTAAGGAGAATAATGACTTTTCCTTAAGAGAAGATTTAATTATTCTAGTATTTGATGTTTGTAATACGGTAAGTTAAACTTTTCAATAGTCATAATTTTTTATAAATACGTAATAGCTGAATGCTGAATAATTAAATATTATCAAATCATGTATTTCTTTATACATTATTACTAATCAATGGTAAATGTTAATTTATATAATGTATTTTAGTAATTTTAGCAATACAAATTTATCCCAAGATCAAATATTTTTTTTTTTTTTTTAAAGGTTTTACTTTCGATTTTTAACGTTTTCTATTTTAATTATCACTTGATTTTGTTTTAATTGAGAAATATGGGTATTTGAAACAATATTCTACTTGAAAAAATAAATTTGAATTAAATTGGATTACTAACATATATAGGTTACATTATATAATTGAAAAAAATACATTTTAATATAAAATATAGAAAATCCTGTATATTACATTTATTAATTATTTTTAAACTTTAATTAGCTATGGATAGAATGTCGTAAATCACTTTGTCAGTTTATCGAAGAAAACTGCACACATTTGATAAATTTCTATGAAAATGATAAACCAAAAAAGGTTAGTTCCTTCTTAATTGTATACCAACTTTTTTTATTTTTATAAAATTTAAATATTTAGATTCAAGAGAAGCTGTATAATTTGTTAACTTTGTTCATAAAAATACATCATCCAAAATGCATTGATTTCAACCATAAAGAGTCGTATGTTTATAATGAAAATATGTGGATTGATAAATTATATCATATATATGAATTTGTACGTCATGAAATACTACAAATCAAAAATAATTCCAATCCTAATTTTTTTAATTACATTTCGGAGTTGGCTGTAACAATTTTTAATATAGTAAATTATTTTTATTTCTTAAATAATGATTTTTTTATTACAAAAACTGTTGTTATTTAGGTATATTTTAATAAATTAGATTCATCGATCCTGGTCTTAGACGAATGTCCTACTCCAAAACGAAAAAAATATGACATTAATGTATTATCCTTTGTAAATGGTCTTACAGACTTAAAAACATCAGAAATATGTACCAGGTAAGATAATAACTTATTTTAAATATAAAGTAATACATGAATAATATCATTGTATGTAATACATTTCTAGACTTAATATAATTACAAAATTACTAGAAAATCATGCATTACCATTTCACGAAAAGGATTACATACATTTGTTAGAGGGTTTAACTATATGCTTAAACTCTTATAAGGACACCAAATCAATAAAATATTTAATCATGTATGTTTATTGTTCAATAGCTACTACAGACAAATGCCTCCTAGTTTATTTTCTAATCTATTTCCCTATTGTGTCTTATTTATAATTTAGTTGTTGCAATGAATTAATTAAATCAGAAAATATTTACAAATTGAATCAATTTGGACCTTTTCTTAAAACTGTTTGGTCATATGCATTAAAGTAAATATTGTTTGTTTAATATGAAAAACTTAAAACAAATTTTATCTCTTTTATCCTTTATTTATTATTATTTTAGAATGGTAATGTCAAATGAGGATTCAGATTTATCTCATAGTCTCTTGCACTCATTAATTGTGTTAATAAATTGGAACGATGAAATGTATTCTGATATATTAAGACTATATTTTAGTAAAACAATAAAAATTAATGACCCTAGTTTGAAAACTTTAGTAGTTTTATTTGAGACAAGAGGCTTTTGCAATGCTTCATTAAATAAAACAGTAAATATAAAATTTTATAATCAAATACAAGTTTGTACAAAAATTTTATACAACTAAATATGGGTTTGTTTTGTTTTTTTTATAGAACATGATTTTATTGCTCGATTGGTTATTACCGCTAAATTTGCAAGATGCATTACTAGTTGAATCATTTTCGAAACTGAATCCCTATCTTTTATCAAAAGTAGTTGACTTAATATTGACAAAACCTAGCATTAAAAAATCATTTGTTAATCAAAATAATTTAAAAACAATAAGCTTTATCGACTTTACAAATACATGTTATGATTTGGCACTTCAAGATCGTCCAAATGTGCAACTACATATAGCTGATCTTTCACAAAATAAAAGTAAAATGTTAAGTATTTTAGTATTATATTAAATTAAATTCATGAGTTATGTATAACAGGTATAAGACGATCAATTGATGAAAATACTTTTGAGGTATTAATTAATTTTATAGAGAAAATTATAGCAATACAAGAAAAACCAAGTATTGCAACACTTCAAATGTTTTTATCCATGACAAATTTTTTATGTTTTCTTGAAAATCGATTTCCTCAATTTATTAATGATTTTAGTGAATTCAGGTGATTATGGTCATGATTTCATGTGAATATATAACATCTATTTAATGAATTATTGAACTAATTCATATTTACAGATTATACAAATTTAAATACATGGAAAAAGTAAATAATATAGTTTCTGAACTTAATACCCATGAAAACCAACATAATAATGAAGCATTTGTTAATGTTTGTTCATTATTTCATAAAAAATTACAATTTGTTGATGATATAATAATAAATGAATTAATGAGTCATAACACAAACAAAGTTATTATGGCTAAACTTTATAACTTGAGTAAATATAATGGTAATATACATATTATATATATATATTTGATACATTTTATTATAGAATTGATTTAATAGCAATTTAGTATTATATATTATAATGTTTTAGATTTTAATTGTATGAATGAAGTATTAGATTATGATAGCCTTAAAAAAGAACAAAAATTAAGTATACAAGCAATTAAGGCACTATTAAGGACTTGCTTCTATAAAGTTAAGTATTTCATAAATATAACTACATAATAAACTACAACTATAATTGTATGAAGAATTTTCTAATGATATTATAACGTATAATTAGGTTATGAACTAATTCTTTTATATTTTAAAAGATTTTTTAGAAAATATGTAGCTTAACTTCAAATGACTTTTCAAACTATAAGAAAACTAATTTTTTAGGATTATTAATATTTAATGTTTTTAATAATTATTAGTAGCTATGTGACAATGTGTTACAGATAACTTAGATTCTATAGATTGATCGATTTCATACAACTTTTTTAGATTTTTTAATAATATGTATGATTGTGTTTAGATTTTACATAAATATGATTCAAATAAAAGGTGAATCCTATTAACCATTAATAATATTAAGGAACTCGTTGTATTATATTATTTATTTTAAATTTAATTGAATATATTAAATAATATCACTATTACTATTTTTACAGGTCAAACTGATTATCAAACATATTTATTAGAAACTTTAATAGATGACTTAAAAGAATTAGAAGGTTCAATTTCTCAATCATACACCTACTTTAAAGTACTATTATTATTTTTGTTATTAATATTATCTTTAGTTATAACATTTTCTGCTCCCTCCTTGATCAAAAAAATAAACATAGACTGCAAGTAGTATATACATTACTAAAAACATAATTTATTGATGTTTTGAACAAATGAAACATTTTTGGAAGTAACTTAAGATCTTTTAAATACTTATCTAGATTTTTAAAACCCTTATGGCTATTCGGTACTAATTCTATCTTTGGTATTCTTGTGATATGCGGTCTACCACAGACTTGTCATTTACCATGCAAATTTCTACAATACTTCATATGTGATCTACCACTTACCTATCATCTGCTACACATAAGATTCACAGAATTAGATTGTAACTTGTATTACTGAATTATTACTATTATTGTGTAATATATAATATAATATTATAATCTTACATTTGTATTAATTTTATGAATTTTTTTCCTATGTGGTTGTAGACATATAGAAACATGCATAGTAGACCACATATTATGACAAGAATACCCTATCTTTTATTTGATTTACTACCTTCATATTTTTGATTTCACGATATTATGTTTTTCTAATTCTGATTCTGTTTTGTTCATTCTTATTATATTTTGTTTCTAAATTTGGTTAATATTTACGGAAAAAAATTATATATATTTGCATAGTCGTTGAGATGGTGGGGCAGAGGAGGCACTTCCCTTTTATGCCTCAAATTGAATTCTATTATTTTATACAAAACATGAACATTTTACATAAAAATCACTTAAGTGATTGGTATAATAACTTAATTTTGCAAAGACTAGAAAATTATCATTGATATAATTTAAAAACTATAATATAAATAAATATTTAAAAAAAAAAAAATCAAGTTTTAATTTGCACCCTCCTGATTGAAATTCTAGCTAACGCCCATGTATGTTAATTGTAAAAATGTAGAGTTTTATTAATTGGTTGTATACATTTTTAAATTAATTTAATCCTTCTCTTCTTCTCTCCAGTTATTTTAAGGCATTGAGGCCCATTACCGCAACACAAATTTGCCTCCACCTGTCTCTACCTGAGCTACTGCTTCCATATCTTGTATTTCAAATTATTCCAAAGTCTTATTTACTTTGTCTATCCATCTTTGTTTTGGTCCGCCTAGTGGTCTTTTTCCAAGGGGTTTCCATTTTAATACCGCTTTCATTAGGCTATTTTACCTCCATACGTGGCCAGCCCATGCAATTCTTCTATTTTGTAATACTGCTACTATGTTCGGTTCTTTATGTAGTTGTTGTAATTCTATGTTGCTTCTACTTTCATATTATTGAGTGATATTTTTTCGTTTTGGTCCATATATTCTTCTTAATATTCGTCTTTCAAAGATTGCTATTTTGTTTTCATCTCCTTTGGTCGTTGGCCGTGTTTCACAAGCATATTATAAAAGAACTGGTCTGATAATTACTTTGTATATTATAGTTTTTGATGTAATTGATACCTGTTTTGATTTAAATATGCTTGTTAACCCATAATAGCACTTGTTCGCTACAGTAGTTCTTATATTAATTTCTTTGTGATTATTATTTTTGCTATTTATTGTAACACCCAGATATTTAAAACTATGTACCCTTTCAAACTTAAAATTCTCAACTTCTATATATTCTTCATAATTTTTTTTTGTCTTGATATTACCATATATTTAGTCTTTGATTCGTTGATTTGTAATCCGATGTCTTTACTGTTTTTTATTAGTTCCTTAGTGCCCATTATTACTTCTTGTTTATTTGATTCTAATATGATAATATTGTCTGTATACGCTAAAATTCCGCATTTTCTTATGTTTTCTTCCAAGTTATACCTTACTCTTCATTTTCTTTACTACAGTTTCTAGTGCTATATTAAAGAGTACTGGGGATAATGCATCTTCCTATAGGTGTCTAGTCTTAACTTCAAATTCATCTGACATATGTTGGTTGAATTTAATTTTACATCTTGTTTTATCCATGCATAGTTTGGTAATTTTCACTGTTTTGGACGGTATTCCAAAGGTTATAAGTGCATTGTATAGCACGTCTCTATTGACTGAATCATATGCTTGTTTATAGTCAACTAACAATAAATGTTAGTCCCTGTCGAATTCATAATGTTTCTCAACTAATTGTTTAACCATGAAAATGTGGTCTATGGTGGATTTTCCTCTCATAAAACCACACCAGTAGTCCCCAATAATGTCTTTTGTATACGGTGTAATCCTGTTTAATATGATACCTGATAATATTTTACACATTGTGTTCAACAGTGATATTCCTAGGTAGTTTTGATAGATCGAAACATCTCACTTTTTATAGATGAGACAGATTATTGCTAATTGTCATTCTTTTGGTATTTCTTCTGTTTTCCATATTTCTCTGATAAATTTACCTATTTCATTTATCAATTTTTCTTCACCGTACTTAAAAAGTTCCGCGGCTAATCCATCTTCACCCGGTGACTTGTTGTTTTTTCAATCCATTTATCACTGTACTAATTTCCTTGTCTGTTGGGTCCATGTCTGAATTTAATCATCTTATTAAATTGTATAAAAAATGTACTTTATGAAAATATTCATTTTACAGTGAAAATGGTAGTTATGACCTTTATCATAAGTATTTTCCTAACATTAACTCACTCGTATTTTGTGTTTTTTATTGTTATTTTAATTAATTATAAATAATTATTATTAAATAAAATTATTTTTTTAGGTTACCAATTTTCTTCATATAGCTTTGAGTTTGGATAATTTAACAATAGATATGATAGTTCAATTTAATAAGTTTATTAAACAAATAGCCAAAGCTTGGTGTTCTCATCAAGAAGGTTTTATCAAAATAACTCAGCTTTTGAGTGGTAAAAATTGTTATTAATATTTTTATTTGTATGTATGTTTATTTTACCTTGTATATTTAATTATTTTAGATGCACTTCAAATAACTACTAAAAATAATTTAAATAAAGTTTGCACTACTAATTTACTTATGTTAATTTGTTCATTACAAAAAATATCTACTACCAAAAATTGTGGACCAAAAATGGTTTGTGCTTTTATTGATTTACTTGGAAATTTTGCATCTGTAAGTAAATTTATTTAAATTATACAAATTTTATTTTCTTAAAAAATTATATTTTATGTAACTTTAGATACAAAATGGTAGTTTTGGATCAACGTGGAATATTAATACTAATGTGATACAACCCATGAGTCCAAAAATTATATTGTATTATCTAAATAATCCATTTCTTCAGGTTTGTAGAATATACATATATATATTATACTTACATTTTTTTTTTTTTTTGTTATTTGATTTATTTTTTATATAATATTACAGGTTAGAATTGCTGCTATTAGATGTGTAAAAGTAATGTGTGATGCTTATGAAAATAATCCAAATACATATATAATAAACTATGAAGAAATGTTTCATATTATATTAAATAAAATTCATGAAGGATTTACAATAGATGTGAGTTTCACTACTGTACTTTACTATTGTATTAAATTATTTGAAGTACTATTTAAAAAATATTTTTAGTATGATATTAGTGAAGAAGAACGTGAAGATGAGTGCATTAATAGAATTTCTACTTATTTATTATGCATGCAATCATTAATAACATCGAGTGTTAAGTATCAAAAAGAAGGTTTATTTGAAATTCTTCAAACAATTCATAATCAACAAATTAATTTAGGTTAGTATTTGTTTTAATTGTATTTAATTTGCAAATAAAATATCATTTTATCTTAGATTTGGTGATAAATATGTTGGAATGTGTAACAATTGAATTAAAAATGAAATCATACATGGAGTTATTAGAAAATAATTTAAAATTCTTACTATGGAAATGGCATTTAAAATATTTCACTTTTGAGGTAATATTTTAATATGCTTTTATTTTTATTAATTATTCATTTGTTAATTATTTATTTAGGAATTTCCAATTAGATTGTTGTCTTGCACAACGATGGAACAATTCTTTAAAAAATATCGTTTTGAAATCATTCCTATTTTAGTTATCAAAAATGACTTGAATTTTTTAAATTCCATGAATATTCTCCATAAATTGATTGAGGTAAATAATATATTTATTATTACTTGTATATTTTTAAATACCAAGTTGAATACTATATTTTTATTACATAGACTATAGTTTAAATCATAAATGTTTATTATAATTATTAAATTACAGGAAACCTTTCCAGTTATATTTTCATATTTGTTGGTTACTAAGATTGTAGAAGTACCATTTATTAATCATGATGAAATTAAAAAAGTTATTGTAGATGAATTGGGCGAAATATATTTTAACGAACTAATTAAGTTACAGTGTACAGATATAATATTACAATTTACCCAAATGGTTGTCATAAATACTGAGCAGCCAATTTTTCCAATACAAATTAGTAGTGATCAGTTTCTGGTTTTAATTAATATTTTTCAAGTAAATAATTAACCTAGTTATTCTGTTAATTACTATTGTTCTATTATTTATGTTCTGTTAACTATAGGAGATTTATGTAAAAAATAATAATCCATTTTTAACTCATATGTCTATGAAAAAGCCCAATTATATTCAAACAATTATTCATGTATTGTATGTGAATATTTTCAAAACATCAACATCAAAATTATGGTACATGTATTACTTTGTTTTTTAATATTATTCCATTTCTCATTTTATTATTCAATTTATAGGTATCAGTCATTTTTCCAGTATACAATTTTTATGAAATCTCTTATTGGTCAATTATTAGATTATAACCAAGTAGATGAATTTTCTCATTTCCTAATTAATCAATCTGTACAATCAACTATAACTTTATTAAACCAAAATAATATTGAAAGGCACAATTATGTTATAGAATATTTAGAATGGTTATTAATAAATCCTAAAAGCATTTTAAAATTAAATACAAGTCAAATTGGACCTCTGATATCGACTTTACGGTCATTGGCAAAGAAGCTACCTTCTTCTAATGAAAAATTATTAAATTTATTAAATATTCTTAAAAACTTTAGTGACCAAAATATTTTTTGTGAAAAAAACAAAGAAAATCAAACAGCACTATATAAGGACATCAATTATTTTCTTTATCAACAAAATGAAAATATTGATATAATTCAATCTTTACAATGTTTAAAGCTAAAGGTTAGTCAGTACTCAGATAATAATGTCTTTAATAAAATGTATTGCATAGCAAATATATAGTATTATTTCTTTAGTTACAAACAAATGAAATAGAACTTCAAAATATGTACCATGAACTGTTGAAAATCCGAGGATTTTCAGAAGATTGTATCAAAAGTATTTTACATTGCTTAATTTGTACACTAATAAAGCTTACAAAAAGTGATGAATTTGAAGTATGTATTCAAGTTAAATATATATGATAACTTCTTCAATAGTGCTTTTAATCTATTTATAAAAACATATCATTAAAAATCTGAAATCTATTGTTTGGGGTCAGCCTTTTAGATGTCTGTTATGAATTATAAGTATTAAAAAAAATATGTAATATCAGTCCTAATAATTTAAATTATTAATACATTTTCAAAATCTTAAATAACTAATTATATTTTCTATTAATTTATAAAAACACTACTAATAAAACAAGTTGTGTTCAAATTGTTTTTTCAAATATGTTTATCATTAATTTTAAATTTTTCATCTCAAATTCAGATCTTTTAATTCTACTATACAGAATAATTCTTTTATCTAACAACACTCATTATTTCAAAAAGTATAGGTTTTTTTCAAATTTCTAGATACATAAATTATATTTCTACAACTATACAATTTTAATTTTTTTTACTTATTTAAGGGGATGGGTGACGGTGATTGCCTGTCTTTATTTAAGACACGCGCAACATAAGAATTCAGACGTGTTTTTTGTCCAACTTACCGATTGATACAGTAAATCGATAAGAATGCTGAAAACAGATTTGAATTTGTCGTCAAGTCTACTTGAAAATGACCAGTCCGCATTTTTGATATTGAAAATAACTTTTTCAACAATTGAAATATAAAAAAATTTTAATTACTTGTTTGTAATATAATGATTTTAGGATTTTGGGAGATAATATCAAAAATGTGAACTGAACGTTTTCAAGTAGACTTGACGACAAATTCAAATCTGTTTTCAGAATTCTTATCTTAGTTAAAAAAGAAAACTGCCCCATATAGCTTATTATCAATTGTTATATAATTATAATTAATTGGACTTATATTACTAATTATTACTAATTATCTAATGACGAGTTTTAACACATTTACACTCCATAAACACTTCCCAAAACTACTCAATTTTGAGAAGGAATATCTCATCAATGGATTAACAAAAAATGAAAATTTGAATGTGATAATTAGGGTTCGGATTTAAAAGCAAAAGCCTTTATTTTAATAATCATAATAGAAAATTAATTTTTATACAAAAATGTGTTTCATTTAATTTCTAAGACCATGGATGTATTTTGTTTTTGCCTTTTTGCTTTTTTTGTCTTTTGTATTTGTAAATGCATTTTTATGTTTAATTTTCAGTCGATTTAATAATTTTATATACAGCTTACGTATTATCGGTACAAATGGGTTTTCTTCTTCACAATATTTATCAATATCACTGAATACTCTATCCATTTTTGTCTTATCGAGTATTTGGTATGGCCATGAAAGTACCTGTATTGGCCGTACTACCTGTGTAAAGATTAAAGATATGTTCATAATGGGTAGATTCAAGATAATTTGTCAATCTGCATTCGTTCAATTACTTTTCTTAATATTTACTAGTTAGTACTTATATTTAATTTTGTGGTATATATTTGTATTGCATTTTTACATAAATTAAATGCTCTTTTTTACAAATTATATTGCCTTCAAATCCAAACCCTAGTGATAATTCATAAAAAAAAATTCATATTAATTTATGAAATTTTAAGTATAGGTTGTCATTTAAAAATCAAAAGTTGATAGTGGTTTACCTAATAAATATAAGAGTGAATATATGGAAAAGTTCTACAATTCTAGAACAATATGGACCTTTAATTTAGAAAAAAAAATTTTTTTAAAAATTCTATACTTTTTTGAAATAATGAGTGTTACTTGATAAAAGTATCACCCTGTATATTCTTTCTGACTTTTTATTTATGTGTTAGTTCATGAATATATTATATATAATATTTGATAAATTATTTGCAATTTTAATCTGTTTAATTACTATTCTCAAATTAAGATTTATCCCAATGAACAATTTGTTATAATTTTCCAATCAAGGTCATAATAGTAAGCACCATTCATCGCTTCATAAAATATTTTTAGCATTTTTTACAGTTTATTAAGTTGTTTCTATTTTATGTTGATTAAATATTATTTAATTTATTTTCATTATAGATTAAAATCTTAGCTGCCAGTTGTTTAGGGATATTGGGTCCAGCTGATTTAACTACTCTAATTTTACAACCAGAACCTGAAGTATTGAAATTAGAGCCATATATATCCCCAGAATATTCATTTATGAAGCATATAGTTGAATTAGTTTTAAATTACTTAAGTGATGATAATATTTCAGTTTTGGAAGCCAGTAATATAACTTTATTCAAAATTATGGCGACGGAAAATGGACAATCTTTATATGGTAACATAACTATACTGTGTTCAAAATAAGAAAGGTACTAGGTGGTACCCGTTTTTTTTTGTTTTTTAAGGGGAGTCAGATGTTTAGATGCTTACCAAGTTAACCACCGGGTTTTTTACTTGGTATGAGGCCTTACCTATGCATACAAGTTAGCCACCTAGTACCTTTCTTTCTTATTTTGAAACAATTTTCAACTGTATTAATATATTTTAAATGTAATTAAACATTTAGAAGAATTAGGTCCAAAAGTTTTATACCCATTTAAACCATCTGAAAAAGAAGAACTGGATGTTGAATTATCATTTGATATTGAACAATTTAATTTACTAATTGATAAAAACGAAATTTGGTGTCCAATAGATTCATCTATTTCTTATAGTAATTGGATTACAAACATTACAAAGCATTTATTGAAAACACTTCAAGGCTTTTGTAAAAGTCTATTGCCTATTGCTGAAAATAAAGTAAAAACTAAAAATATACATATTAACATTTAATAATTGGTTTGTTTTTAGATCAACATCCATAATATTAATTAATGTAATTATAATTTTAGCCTTTGTTTTGTGAAAACATTTTACCACATGTCGTGTATTTTCTTCTTGAATACAAATCACTAACAAGGCCTGTATTAAATAAACATTTGAACAGGTTTTTTCTTAAACATTATAAAACGAAAACGGAAATAGAAAAAACAACTGAAATGATAAAAACAAATTTCCATCAAGGTAATATTATAAATAATATTTTTTTATAAATACTATAAACTTATGAAATGTATTCATCAACTACATTACAATTATTTATAAAATCAATGCAACTGTTTTTTTTAATATTTAGTTCCCCAAGTGTTGTGAAATAATTATTATTCTATATTTTTATACATATTTAACCTATCTAAGATGGATGTTTGAAACTTTTTATAATTTAAATTTGGATGTTTGTATTCAAACAACCAGTTAAAATTTTAGTACAATATAGTAATTATAATATTGCCGTAAAAATACTTGGGGCCGTTTGTACAGTGTCCGTTAAAGTGTCAGTTAAGACTAACTGGTAGAATTTTATCTGTTAACACATAGAAATTCTGTCTGTTAGCATTATCAGACACTAACTGGACATTGTAAGATTGTAAGAATGGCCCTTAGTATATAATTTATACAATGTGTTCTCTACATTAAATATGATACAAATATCTTAGTTTTGTTTTAGTTTTACTCAATTAAATACTTTTTATAGTACGGTATATCAGTACCATCATAGATAAAATAAAATAATATATATGAGTACAAATTCAAAATATTTTCACTTGTCATTTAAAAGAAAATCCATATCTTCATTAATATAATTATATACATACTCCACATATTCATTTTTAATTTAACTGCACAAATTATTATTATTTGCTTTTTTAACAGCATTATAATAAGGTTGTAAGCACACTATTCTTCTTTAATCCTCTCACAATTTACTACCATCAAGACCCATTTAATATTTTTAATTTTAATATTATAATAAATTAATTTATTATTAAACTTACAGAATAATTATTCAAGATATTTCATAGGTTGTTATATTTAAATTTTACTGTTACTTCTAGTAGCTAAGCTAGTAGTTCTTATCACTTTAAAACTAAAATTATTTATAAACCCCTATTAAACATTGACTTAGATTGGACATTTAGCTCCCATTCCCTTCCCATGGGTCATTGCATATGTTTATAATAATTTTATAATTATAAAAATTATACCATGTGTTAATTAATTTAAAAGTAAGTAAGCAATGTAAAAAATGCTAATCTAATTTAGATTTTACCCCATAATTTGATACCACACTTGTCTTAAAACATAAATAATATAGCTACTATATTATCCACTGACTGTTATAGTTAACAATGCCATTGAAAATAATATTTATTGTAATAAATTGGCTGTGCAATGTCTTCTACGAATCATTAATTTTACCAGACTTCAGCAAAACAATCCTTTACAGTAATTATAATTTTAATTTTACTTAATATTTTTAACGATTTTATACTTTTATTCAACAATAAATTAATCTAAAGGTCTTATAAATTTTATATTATAAGTACTTAATAATAGACAAAGAAAATTAATAGTTTTGTATTTTCAGAACAATTTTGGACATCAATTACTTATATGTGTCCCAAGCAGCCCAATTTTGTTCTGCACATTTTACATCTATCCAATATTTGGAGCTTTGGTGTGAAACTCAATTTAAGTAAGTTATTAGATTTATTATTATATTGTTATTAATTAACTAAACTTTTGATTGTAATTAGACATTGTTAATTTTATAAACACAATTTTGAGAAGTTCTTAAAAACAAAAAATATAAAAAATATCTTATCTTTTTTTGAACAATTTTTTTTTTATCAAATAACACTCATTATTTCAAAATCTAAATGTTTTTGAAAATATAATACTATAATACTTTCAGATGTAATAAAACAACATTTTTTTTTAAATATATGTACACATTTAGTATTTTTGTTGTTATTTTTTAAGTTTTTTTACTTTTTGAATGACAATATATTTTTTTAAACCCATATTCTGAAGCATAATATTTTTCAGAGTACTTTTATACATAATCATCAATATCCAAACAAGTTGTTTATTTATTTAAAGTACTTAAAATTTGAAGTTGTATAAAAGTTTACAAGGATATCCCACAAAATTTTAATCTACTACTTCCTTTAACTAAACTTTAAATACTTATAAGTTGTAACTCATAAACTACTCACTTAAATTTTTATTTTTATGTAATGAAATGCTCTAAAAAATATTCTGCTTTAAAATATGAAATTAAAAATATGGTGTCATTAAAAAACATAAAAATACTTTTAAAATGCATATATTTTTTTTTTTTTTAATTTTATAGGTTTTGAAATAAAATACTAGATTGTTGTTTGATAAAAGATCACCCAGTATCATAATTCAGTATATTTTAAAAAATATTTCAATAAAAACTCATTATTTTTTTGTAGAACTTACTAAGATTATTTAAAAAAAAATTATGTTAAATTATTATTTTAAGTCTTAGTACTATTGGTTTTACATATTTTAGTTATTAATATTGTAATGACTTCAAATACTGTTAAATATTATTTATGGTAACTGCCATATTTCCTGAATTGAAATACCCAAATTAACTTTTTCCAGAATAGTATTTTTCCCAAAAGTCCAAAAAAAAACCCTAAACCTTTTTTTTTAAAATGTCTTTTTCCCGACGGTTATTGTTCCTAAAATATAAAAATGTTGTTATTACAAAGAGTTTCAGTGGCATATTTTCTATATACTATTATATTTTATACCTATAACTAGAATACAACTATTGCTCTACATTCTAATCTATCAATAATCATTTATTAATATATAGATAGTATTTACAAAAAAGGATGGGTATCTTGCCTTTATTGCACTTTACCGTCGTTACAACAACATATGTCTTTTTAATATTAAATTATTACCAGTGGCTATTTTTGTGTGTACTACGACACATTTTGTGCACTACGAAATTACAAATTTGCACTATGCAAAATAAAAATGTGCCCCACCTTTATAGTACTATATTACATTCTGCAACCATACCTTGGATAAATTGATAGTAACTAAGCTCAAATTTAAATATGTGCACTATGGTAAAAATCGAAAAAAAATAGCCACTGATTATTACACTACATGATTCATTATGTTATTATTTATTTTATTAATTATTTTTTATATTGTATACGTATAATAATTTATCGATTAGGTGTTCGGGAAAAGTCGGTATGGGTTTATGGACTTTTGGGTAAAATACAATTTGCGAATTTTGATTCGGAAAAAATTCCAGTAACCATTATTAATACAATACCTATACTTCTAATTATTTACATAAAAATATATAAATTAAATAATATTATATAACAATTGATTAACAGTTTTACTATTTTTAATATTTAGAAGAATGAACAAAGATAAAGAGTCAATGGTATTTAATCCCGTAGATGTGATCACAGAAATTTTACCGAAAGAAGGACTTTTGTTGCAAACAATTCTCCATGAAGTTTGTTACTAATCTATTAATATTAGTCTAGTATATTTTTGTCTTTTAATTCCAAACATTCTAGTAAGCAAATACAATATACTCAGTATAACTTGAAAAAAATATAATGGATTTAAAAGAATCAGGTTGAAATTCATCCAACAATTTTATCAATATACAATTTATACATTTTTGTTAATAAAAAACAATTAATTAACTATAATTACATTTATAAATTTGAATACTACCATCAATACTTTTGTCACTTAAAAAAAATATATATATTTTATCAATTATTCCAAATATAATGTTATAAAAGAAAAACTGAAAATATACCTCTAATGTATAATATATTTTAAGCACAAACTAAGAACTGTATACTATATCTTAGTTCTTGATTTTAAGTGCACCTCATAATTGCATAGAACAGTGGTGGCCAAAGTACGGCTCGCGGGGCAACTCCAGCCCGCCATCATTTAATATCTGGCCCGCAAAAGAAGTATAATATTTTACATTTACGTAAAAAAAAAATTAAAAATATACAGTATACATTCTTCATATTTAATCCCGTAGCGTTTTTGTTGTTACAATGTAATTTAATAATATAAATAGCATTACCATATTTTATCTTATTTTCATACGATCACCATGGCTGTAGAAACTACAATACTACAATTATATTAGTATAGCAATATATAGTAATACAACATATAGTAATATTACTGTGCTCGTTGTGCGACCAATTTTATCTACTAAAATTATATACCTATACCTAAAATTCTGATGACTTAAAAATAAAAAAAAATTTTATGGCCTGCGGTAAATTTTTTTTTTTTTATGGCCCGAGTTAAAAAAAGTTTGGCCACCACTGGCATAGAATATAACTTTAACGTATTTGTAATTTGAATTTAATGATAAACCATTGTGAGAGAAAACAATTCTGATATAAAATTAACAGTTATTTATTTTTCTATTGGTGTATTACTATAAAAGTATAAGTAATAAATATAAATGTATAACATAGTCAATGAAATTTTATAAGTAATATAAAATTTCTATTCTAACCTTATCCCCAAAATATCAACTAGAATTAATTTTCAATTAGAAACTTCAAAGTTGAAGATTGAATTCTTTTTTGTATCAATACTTAAGGACAATATAAAAAAATATGAATAAATTAAAAAAAAAACATTCTGTAAACCATCCATTCAGAATCTATAAAGTATTATAAGTACTTTTTATCTAAGTGTAAAGTTTATATTTAACAAAATAATTATTAGGACCTATATTTTTTATTATTTAACAAATGGCAACATTTTAATGATTTTCTTGCAACATATTTAGTCATATAAAAGCATTGGAGATTCTGATGCAATTGAAGGTTGTGGTTCAAGTTATTTACTAAATCTTTCTTCTCGTACACAATATTATCAACAACTTAGAAAATGGGATCGTGTTATGGAAAATTGTGATTTACAGCAGACTACAGAACTTATTTCCAAAGGTGGTTAAAGAATTTAAGTATAAAATAAGTTCTCTGTAAAAAAAATTACAATTTTTAGTAATAATATACTCTATGATTGTTTAATGACTTTTGTTATTTAGATTATTTAGAAGCATTTTCCAACTCTGGATTGCAAAATGTGGCTCATATCATGGCTTACAATGATAATTTAAAATATGACTATTGTTGGCAATTAAATATATGGGATTTACCAGATAGTGGTGACAAGTCTTTTGAATCATTGCATTATCATGCTTTAAGATATGTGCATCTGAACAATTTAGAAAGAGCTATTCCTATAATTAATGAAGCTAGATTAGTAATTATTGAGTCTTTATATTGTGCAAGTCTAGAATCAACAGCGACAATTTATATTCCATTAGCCAAACTTAAAATAATTGAAGTAAGTAAATGCTTTAATATACTAAGATTTAATAAATAACATCTAATTTCATTATTTTATAATAATTATACAAAAGGATCTTGATGATTTTATCTCAACAATAGATAAAAAGAAATTATTTAATATTTGGTTAAATCAAAATACCTTAAAAACTAATGATTTTATAAACATCAATAAAATACTTTCTCAACGTTGTAAGTTATTGGATTTTGGTGGTGATAAAAGATCAGGCATACTAAGAATTAAAATAGCTGAGCTAGCTCAACAAAATGATTGGTTACAAGTAGCTGGAAAACATTTAGCAACAGTTGCAACTTTAGAAAATTATCAGAAACATACTATTTTATGGGCAAAGGTAGAGGAGGCTAGACTTTTATGGAAAAGAAATGACTGTCATATGGCAAGGTATAATGTCATTATCTTGATTATAATATTATATATTTTAATATTTAAATATTTAAATGATACATTTTTCAGAGTTTTATTAAAATGTGTTGTTGAAGAACTTGACAATTATGATTATCCTTTCTTACATTCATTAGCATTACAACTTTATGGTTCTTGGATGGAAGAAACAAAATCAGAAACATCATGTGATATTATAAGAAAATATTTCCAAAAGGTAATAGGTATATGAATATTTAAACTATATATTCTTCACATTCAAAAGTTAAAAAATATACATTAAAATGTAATTTGGGCCCTTTGTAAATCTAACTTATTTTGTTCCTGTAACAATAAATATATGTTGACATATTAAGTAGCTGTCTCAGCAATAAAACTCTTACCACAACAGTATCTTTATAAAATAAAATATGTAAATGTATTTGTGTTAACTATGTTTAGTAAGTTATGTTTACTTATAAAACAGAATTCCCTCATAAAACCCCAGGAATTTTATAAACCAATATTGTTATCTCATCAATTAATTATTTAGTACAACTATCATACAAACAATATTACAGCAGAAATGTATACTGCAAGCTATTGATTAAAGTAATTTTTTACCATTTTACAACTTCTTTAAAATCTTTTTTAAACAGACATTTTCAACGGGCTCCTAAAATTTAGTATTTTAAGTTTATTCTTTTATTACCAAAATTTAAATTTAGTGCATCTCTAATTTTGAGTTATTAGCCAAAGTATTAGAGTGAATTCATCTAATATTAAACTAAAGATGAATTAGATTTATTTTTTCTCTCACTGAGTTTTTATGCTATTTAAATTTCTAAGCGAGTTAGGAATATTTAAAAATGGTCATTACTTGCTTAAAAATTAAAATATTGTAACAACATTCATTAGAACATAGATAATATTCTTTCCTTTAAGTTTTATAACAGGGTTATTCACTCTAATATTAAAGATTACAATACAAAATTGAAACTTCTAAATATAAATTCTCTTAACTATCCACTTATAAGATAAAGGCAAGATGTCTTCTTAATATTTTTATGTAGCTTATAAAAACAATATTCTATATTTATAACATTTAAATATTGAATGTTATTAATTTTTCGTACTGGCAAATGACATAAAATAAATATAAATAATATATATATATATTATATTTATAATATTATAAATACATTACGTCATTACTAATAATGTTATATTATAATTAAAATTGTAATTTTTAAAATTAAATAGGAAACTTTTTTATACATTAAAATGTATTCTTTGTCTGTATCCTTATGCTCCATCAATTTTACCATAGTATACCATTAACAGTCCCTAACAAGAAAAATTATGGATTTCCAATTATATCTTTTTGCAATTCTTAATACTATTACCAGTGTTTCTACTTATTTCACTTAACATTTTTATCATTTTAAAATACATTTAATATTTTAATGTTTTACCATGGTTCTATTTGCTCACTAATAATAAAAAATTATTATATGTGCTTAGTCTATCAAAAAATTAGAATTAGAATCAGTAAATAAAGAAGAATTTGGATTAGATTGTAAAAAAGTACTATCAGATGCACATAAACATTTATCTCAATTTACGGACACATTATATCAACAATTATACAAGTATATAAAAACTGAAGATTTTCAAAAACGTATACATGAAGTTGAACACAATGAAATTGAAGGACATACAATGGTTAAATCAGGAAAGTCATCCAAAAACCAAGAAGAAATTAAAGCTGGCATTTATTTGATTAATCAAAGTAGAATTGATAAAACTGATATAAGTAACAAAAATGAGGAGAAGAATAAATATTTGAAACTAACACTTCAGTAAGTAATATGAATAATGTACTTTATAATAAGAAAACCTTTTACCATATTTTTAGTTAAATACATTATTTAAGCCATAAAATATCTATTGAATCTACAAAAATTAATATTTTATCTTAAAAAGTGTATACTCTTTATAAGTGGGATAGATAATCATTATTTTTATAAAAATAAAATAGGTTAACAATAATTAAAAATGTGTACATTATTCTAAAAATATTTTACTGTAAATATTTCAAACTTAAATTATATCTTAGTTATGTTTTTTTATAGAAATGGATCAGTATGTTTTTCAATTTTCTTTATATTTTTTTATGGATAAATTATAAATCATGAAGCAAATTAGCTACATTCTATAATAATAACATTCATATCATGACAAAATAGATAGGTATGGTCATATCGGTACGTGTTCTTGTCTGATCCAGCGCACCACACCTACTTCTGTTCTCGTGAATAAATTTCAATAATTCGGTAATATGAGAAGCCGAGAACTGAGTAATAGACTGGGTCTGAAGGGGAATGTGCGTATCAGTAAAGATGTGATCATACCTATCTATTTTGTCATGATTCATATTAAATGTAAACTATAGACGCAATTTTTAAATTCTTGAAATGTATTTTAATACCAAATATTACAATAATATTGTTTTAAAAGTTATACATTTTCTCATGATTCTAATTTTTAAATTTAATGACAAAAAAGCTAGTATGATTTTGGGGATATTTTAGGTAAACCAAGAATTTAATTCAATTAACATTACATAAAAGTTGCTAAGTCCTTATATAAAATTAAAATTAAATTTTATATGATACATTTATCGTTAATTAATAATCAAAAATTAATTATAAATTATAAATTATACTTAGTTATTAATAAATAGTTATAAGTATATTTCATAAATACTTGTATTGCTTATGTTTAGAAATTATTTGCAATTGATGAAATTAGATGATGAAAGCAGACTTCCTATTTATAGAATTGTATCTTTATGGTTAGAAAATAAAGAAAATAATGAAATAAATGATATTGTTGATCAAGAGTTTGAAAAAAATCCTTCTTATAAATTTATTTTGGTTCTTCCTCAGCTGGTTGCTCATTTAAGTTCTACCCATAATTATTCTTTTCATAAATCTTTGGAAAAAATCATAAGTAAATATACAATTCATACACCTTACTTATTTATTATTTATTTTGGTTACAAGTATAAATTTGTTACTATAGATCGTTGTGCAATAGACCATCCATATCAAACCATCCCTATTGTTTATGCTGTTGCAAATACTAATATAGATCAGAAGTTTATTCAATGTGAATCTCCTTTTAATGATGAAGAAAAAGTATTTTATACTTATTAGAACCGCTAATTATTTGTCTTTAACTCTTATATTCATTATTTGTTTGAATTTTTAGTCTAGGGTATTAGCTGCTAAACGTTTAATGTCAAATTGGAAAAGAAATATAAATATTAGTTCTATTGTGAAAAATACTGAAAAATTATATGAAGCGTTTATACAATTAGCTTATACAAAAGTTTCTTGTTCACGAGGCCAGCGTAAGATTTGAATATTTCAAATATTATTTGATCTAAAAGTAGCAACGTACATTATACATTTTACTATAACTGTAGGAATTTCAATGTCTGACAAACAACCTCTAATGAAAATAACAAACTCTGAGTTATATATGTATCCTGCAGCAACATTGCCACTAAACAAACATGGTGACTACACAAATATCATAAGTAAGTAAATATTTATTTAAATAACAATAATGAATATCATAATAAAACAGTTATAAGAAATACTATATATTTACAACTCTTCAAAGCTGACCAATCATTTATTAATTTTATATTTTTATACTATTTTACGGTATTTACAGAAAGATATTAAATGTATAATATGGGTGACTTGAAGCCATTTCTGTAGATTAATTAATAATTGTATACTTATTAGAGCATCATACATTTCTTATGTTCAACTGACTTAACAATTATTGTTTAATTATTTGAGTAAATTATAAAACTTAAACTAAAAGTTAAAAAATCATCAAGGTAGTTTAATGAAACTTCTCTGACCACAAAAATGCATGATTTAAATTTTGATTATAAATAATTTATTTTATAATTTTATAGTTAATGTTGGATATTCCATTAGATTTTATCTTGAAATATATTACTTTATACTTACAGGTATTGTTAAATTTGAAAATTCATTCTTAAATGCTGGTGGAATACATGAACCAAAAAAAATTGATTGTTGGTGTTCTGATGGCATTCTAAGATCTCTTTTATTAAAGGTAGATATATATATTAGATCTAGATATAAATATCTATTTATATGTTTCCAGAAAATTTTTGAAACACAAAAATGTATAATAATGTTTCAGGGTAATGAAGACATGCATCAAGATGCAATTATGCAACAAGTGTTTGTATTAATGAATAGATTACTAAATTCTAATAAATCTACTGCTAAGAGAAAATTGGCCATAAGAACTTATAAAGTATTATATAATATTACTTTTATTAAAACTTTTTTCTTAACATTTTTAATTTATAGGTGATTCCATTTTCAAAACAAAGTGGTATCGCTGAATGGTGTGTAAATACTATGTCTGTTATAAACTACTTAATAGGAACAGATACTGATGAGGGAGCTCATCAAAAATATAGGCCTGAAGATATGACACCAGCAAGAGCTAGAGATATTCTTAGAGTATGTATGAATTACAAATATTTTATTTTTATTTGTGTTTGTAAAAAAAAGTATTTGTTTAATGTTTTATAGGATGTTATACATGTTATATTTTACTATCCAATAACACAGCAAATTGTACTTAGACTTTGTCTAAAATTTTAAAATTCTCACGTCTTGTTTTAAAACTAAAATATTATCATATTAAGAACCCTAAATTTTGATAATTGATTAATTTGCTCTATTAAAAATAATAGAATAAAACAAATTCTTCTGTATGTAAAATTTGGTATGTTATGCATAAGATGACAACATGCAGAATATAATATGTTCTAAAAAAAAAAGAAAAACATTGATAAACAATTAAACAAATTGCTAATTGTTAGTAAAAGTGAAATATTACTAAATACTAAATTATTATTTAAAAATACCAAATAAAATATAAGGATAATTGCTAAATTTTTCTTTTGCTTTTTCTTCAACTGAATGATTAAATGTTGATGACTTGAAGAAATACTACTCTATATACTTATTTTATTCAAAATTATCTAACAAATTTATTTTTATGCACACATTTGATTGATGGATGCAGTCATCCCAGGCTCAAAGAGATAATGAATTGATTAAACAAAAAAAATACATGGAAATTTGTAGTGTATTAAAACCAGTATTTCGATATTACTTTTTTGAAAAATTCTTATCACCCTCAATTTGGTTTGAAAGAAGGCAAGCCTTTATCCATAGGTAAGAAATACAACTTAATTATAATACTAATAGTAAAATGACTAAAATGTATAAATTATAATTTGAATATTTAAATAATATAAAATAACACTTAATTATGTTTGTGAAGTGTCGCTACTACTTCTATGATTGGATACATATTAGGCCTTGGTGACCGTCATTTTCACAATATATTGATTGACAATAACACTGCAGAATTCATTCATATTGATTTTGGTATGCCTTTACATTTTGTAATTTTCTCTAAAATTATATGAATTTGAATAATAAAAACCTTATCATATTATTCCTGTAATTTAGGGGTTGCATTTGAACAAGGAACTTTATTGAATACACCAGAAACCGTTCCATTTAGACTGACAAGAGATATTGTTGACGGCATGGGTATTTGTGGCATAGAAGGAACTTTTCGAAAGTATGAATTGTGATTAAATTTATTAATTTTATTATTCTCAAATCACCTTTGTTATATGTTCTTAATATAGGTGTTGTGAAAAAACTATGTCTGTTTTACGTCAAAATCAAGATGTAATTGTCACAATTACTGAAGTCCTATTATATGACCCATGTTACCAATGGGCATTAACAGGAAAAAAAGCTGCTCAACTTCAAAATGAATCAACCAGAAATTCTCATATTAATGAAAGTGAGTTCAAAAATTAAAATTAAATAATCCATTACTGATTTTTATTAAAAATTTATTTCAGTAACCGAAGTTAATAAATTAGCCGAAAGATCTCTAAACAGAGTACGTGATAAATTATGTGGAATGGAACAAGCTGAAACTGCTGCAGCCAGTATTAATGGACAGGTTAATTTGTTAATACAAAAAGCTAGAGATCCAAATAACTTAGCATTAATATTTCATGGATGGCAAGCTTACTTATAGTAAGTTATTCAATGTGAGTATTCTAATTTATAATTAAGAAACTAAGAACTTTACAAAGAATATTATATTCATTTAGTATGATATTTGGTATTATTTAATATTTATACAGTTAGCTCTTTCAGCTATAACTAACAAAGTACAAAATTTTCATCTTTATTATATAATAAGCTGGACTTGTTTAAAACAAATAATTAATATTCTTTCTTTAACAGTTTCTGATATTTCCATAAATATTAAATTGAAATTTTGTACGTTTGAAAAGTTTCTTCAATTCAGATAGAATGCAACAATATATTTTTTTTTATTATCCTCTTATTTTGTAACTTTGGTCAGGGCCATCGTAAGGCCGGGGCAAATGGGACCCATGTCCCGGGCCTCGCGCTCACGCACTTATAAAATCCTAAGTTTTCTTTTAACACAGGGATTTACATATACATTACAAATAAAGTTTTAATTGTTATTTGTCAATATTACATTATTAATTATCAAATCAAGTACAAAATACTTGTAGGTATCTTGTATGGATTATACTACGTCTCTGACGTCAGTACGATATTCGACAACCATAATAAAATTATTAAAAGTGAATTGTTTTATATAATATTATTGTACAGATTGGTAAAAACATGGACATAAGTGGAGCTGAATTATATGATGAACTTTGTCTTCTTTCAGAAATAATAGAAAAAGCCAAAAGGTACTTCACTTCTTCAAGTTTTACTAAAAATCCTTAGCAATGTTGCTATAGCATTAAGGATTATGCTTACATTACCAGTTACAACAGTAACAGCTGAGAGATCATTTTCTAAATTAAAATTGATAAAAAATTACTTTAGAACTACATTAGATCAAGAAAAAATTACAAATTTGGCGATAATATCAATCGAACATGAAATAGTAGACGAAATGGACTTTGATGATATTATTGATACGTTTGCTGATCTTAAGTCAAGAAAAATTAATTTTTAGTTTTTATTTTTATAATTTTTGTTAAAAATGTATTACAATTTAATCATAATATAGAATATACCTATTATATATGTGTTATGTATATAAAACAAAATAATTTTCATAAAGGTAACAAAGGTAGTTTGGGTGAGTTACTAGTAAAGGTAATAAGTAAAAATACTTATCATATGCTCACATTAAAATGGTAGAGGTTACGGGAGTGTAATGCCCTTGTTTGAAATGCACTACATTTTTTTGTAGACCCCGCTAAAAGAGTTATGCCCCGAGCCCCGTACATTGTAGGGACGGCCCTGACTTTGGTTACTAAGATTTAAAATAATTCATATCACAGAATGCCCTAAGCATACCTTACTATGTTTTTTTTAATACAAATATACAAACAAACTCAATAGATTTGATTCTACATCAGTACTACTCTATCCATTAATTTCAAATAAATATTATAAAAATGCAACACTATACCTTTATATTATACACTTGACTAAGAATCTATTTTATTTCTTTATTAATACTTTAAATAATAAAATTATAATGTTTTAATTTTTTTGTTTAAAGGTTATATGCAAAAGAATCAATTTAGAATATACTGGATCGGAGAGTATTGATACTTATTACAAGCAAATGTATTCAATTATGCAATTAGTACAGTATCAAATAATGTATAACATAATTAAAAATAATTTGATTAAATTTTATAATTAAAATACACATTTTTATATCATAAAATATTTTTTATAAATTTATAAATTACAATAAACAAAAATAATCTATTTTTTTTTTTTTTTTTTTATATCAATAAAATAACTAATTTAAAACAACATTTTAAGTTATGACACAATAATGAGACATTTTACCGAATTTTACAACGGTTTTCAAACATCATGTTAGTACAACTAACATAATAAAAAATGTATTAGAATAACTTTGTAGTCTTTAACGGTAAGGTGTAAAAAAAGGAGCATTGCTTGGAGCTTGTTGTTGTGGAGGCTGATCAATGTCTTCGTATGTTTGTGGGTTAGCAGTCCCTCTACCTAAAAAATCATTTATTTTTTTTTATTTAAATAACATAGAAAATATAGCAACAATATTATAAGAATATTTCTAACTTATATAATTCTGTAAGGGAGGTGGTATGCCATCAGTTGCTCCATTACTACTATCTATACACATTCGGCTAAGAACTGATAGTGTTACAAAACGCAAGACCACATTTGCCAATGCACAAATAACACTGAATATTTCCGACAACCCTGTTTGATAAAAAAAAAAAATTACTTAGATTATGAGTACTTTAACTAATCATAATCATTTACTTACAAAATGAGGAGGGAAAATAACAATAAATGGTAACAATATCTAAACATACTGTTGCGAGATTTACAGAAATAGCCTGAAAATATAAACATACAATAAAGAATATAATATGACAATATAAATAAAAAGTAATATTGGTAATAAAATGTAGACTAAGAATACAATATTCAAGTTTAGTTAAATATAAATTGAATTTGACAATAGGTACATAAAATAGAATATAGAGACAAAAAAAATTGTTTTTAAAGCGCTTGATGCCAATGCGGTTTTGTACACAAAAATACAGGAATAGGGATCCTGTTCTGTAGAATCAACCAAATTTGATATATTTTTTTTTTTTTACTAATATAGGGTAAATTTTTACAGGACGCATCGTTCTCCATCTTTCAATATTTTAATCTCAATCTGTCTTGAAAAATAATCAAATTTAAGGCAATTTTGTATAAATTAGTAAAATATAATTTATTTTGAATAAAATAAAAATCAGAGTTCGATGTAGCCTGTAAGAAGTCTTCTTCTTTCAAATAAAAATATAGTTACCAAAATCCAACAATTCTACAAGACCTGAGAATTATTCCCGTAAAGTAATTTTTTTTTGATATAATACACCCTATCAATCCCTCTTAAATAGGTATCGGGTAGTAAATTAGTGAAAAAGTATTATAATAAAGTAACTAAAATACAAAATTTCATTTTCATATTTTATAGAATTGGCTGGCGGAAAATTTGAAAATCTGGCACTGGGCCCCTTAATAATTAATTTTTAACAGTTTACAAAATCAGTGTTGAGATTTATAATAATCATGATTCATGACTAAACATTTGATATTTTATACTAATTAGTATATGAAACTTAAGTCTTGGTTATACTTTGTAGTATCGTACATTCAAATAATACCTGTAAGTATTTTTTACTATTACCATTAGTCATTAGTTGTAACAAAATATAATGATTTATTTCCTATGAGAAATGTAATTGCATGATTTGTTGCTATAAAATTAATCAAATAGAACTTACTAGCTGTGCTGGTTTTTCATTTTCTGTAAGATGCATTGCCCACAACACACAGCCTAAGAATATTATATTGTAAAAAAGATACGAGTCTGGACTCCATCGTCCTTGTACACCCCTACAATATAAGTAAAACATGTTAGGCTAAATGAAAAAATGCTATTATCTTAATAAGTTCATATTTACCAAGTAATTAATATGAGGTGTAAAACAAATGTAGTTTTGGCAGGCAAGGCTGGTATTTGATTCAAATCTAATGCCATTACTAAATAACTTACGTACTACAGAGGAAAAAATTATAATTTATTTACAATAAATAAAATAATTTATTTTATGATAGAAAAATAAAAAAATTACAAAAACACCTAGTTATAAACAAAAATCAACTCGTTAGAATAATTTACACTGGTCCACCAGGAACCATTATTGATTATTGAACGGTATTGGATTGTTATATAATATAGGAGGTGTGATCAATAAGATAAGAATATTATTGTAGCTCATTTATCATTTTCCGTATGGGAATTAATTATTTTACTAACCTCGTATTCAAAATGACTTACAACAAGTAGTAAACAATATAATTTATTCAACGAATACAAGTCGTTTAGTAAATTCCACAATACAATAATACTTTAAGAACATTTCAAAAAAACGTTCCGATTTCTACAATATGGTGAATCGTATTAGCATAATATTATAGTTTTATTATTGTGGCGATGCGGCGGCAATATACCTAATCTGTGTTTCTTATCATTTAAGAGTCATCGTAGCAAAAAATCTACCGTAAAAGCATGTTTTATTTTGTCTGTCCAAATTGTCCAATAGTAGTAAATTATTCAGGAGTCGTTAGTCGTAGAAATATGGTATCGGTAACTAAATAAATAGGAAAAGTTTTTCTAAAATATCTAGGAACATATTTTGAAAATTATGATATTGATTTTAATGACATTTTAAGTATGTAAAAAAAAAAAATCATTTAAATTCGACAAATTCGAATATCAAAAATCTATTCCAAATATTTTTAGTGCAAGGTCTTATGTACCTACCAATATCTTAGGACAAAAATCATGCTTTTACGATCAATGAGGACTGTGCACTATTAAAGGAAACAAAATTTCTTTGTGGTAAAAAATATGATGATTTACAGTCGTCATATTGTGTTGCTCTTGCACAATACAGCGGCAACATTTTGAAACCGTACTTATACACACTGCGAGCACTAAGCTGCAATCTGAACCTTCTTAGTAATATATTATTCTAAACCGGTTATTTATCGCAGCCACATAGGTTTATTATGTAAATTATACTCTTCAATAAATACCTACTCAAATCTTTATTGTGAATACGAAAACATAATGTTGGCAATGTAAATATTATTTTATTTTTTACAATTTTATAATTTTAAAATTCAGAACGGAGCAATAAGTTGTTATTAAAGATTTAAAGCTATAATAGATATTTAAAAATATTAAAGTTAAACTGGCACGATTTTTATTTACTTATTATCATTTTAAATCCAAACACGAACGATGAATTAAAATTGTAGCACTGTAGGTAACACACGAGTACTTGAATCATTTTAACGTGTATTATAAACACGCACATATATATATAGACGTTTTCAAATTAAAAATATAATTGAATTCATATTTAACACATTACAGTGACTTAATCCTCGGTGTATAACATACAATAGTTACCAACTAATATTACTGTTATAAGTGGATCAATAAAAATAGTATACACAATACACATAAATATTTATATGTTCTGAACGAAATCGTCGACGATGTATTTTGGCGTGACAGCAGTTTAAATTATTTATTTATCAATCCATTTGTTATTTTTACTCGTGGAAATTCAGACATAGGATAAAACAATATGAATTGCATTCCGTAATTCCGTTTACTATAATACATTTTCTAAACTTCTGGAAACTACCACACTCTGTTACTATAACTTAGGTTAGGTTAGTATTATAGACAGTAGACACTATATAGCATTTTGTAGACTGCACTGTGATATGGAATAATTGAATTTTGTCATAAATATAGTAATGGACGTAGATATGGTTCTAAATAGTAAATTTTAATTTATAATAATTATAGTTATATTACACACTTATATATGACGTATTATCCGACTATAGGTAGGTAATTATTTTTATTAATATAATAATATGTGCATACAATCTGTGGGTGGTGGTGTAGTACTACTACAACGTCTGTAACAGACAACAACGCAAACTGCGTATAATTATTAATTTTAACTTCAGAAATTTTAATTAGCCTGATTTAAATTTTATAGTTTATGATGATCTATAATCTAGATAAATAATATTTATTAGCAGTAAAGGTCCTCTTGAAGTTAAAACTGTGTTATCTTTATGAAACAGTCAAAGTTCAATAAAAATATCATTCACGTTAATAATCAAGTTACAAATACACTATCGCCAAATATGATTTTTTACCATTAGTCATTACAACGAGTGTTCAACTACTGTTAACTAATTATATATTTTTATTTTAAATTCTGAGCCGAGTGATAGGTAATAAACCATTAGGCGATTTTTACGTCTGCACTCACTTCTGAAAGCCGTAAAAACTTTTAAGGGTGGCTTTTGGTAAAAAAATTGGGTCTAATTGCAAGACCGTACTCAGAGCAAACTTTCTTTTCCGAGTTGATACGAATCTTATTAAGAAGTGTAAACAATGAACAATGTTTAAAGTATTAACGCGTTTTCGTAATGCGAAGAAATGTTGTGGGGATTGGGGAGGTTGAACCCCTAACCTTGTTTCATGTCTAGTTGGTACTATTGGAATGTAAAAAGCAAAAACAAGTATATTTTCCAACACAAGCCTTTGATATGATAGATTTTTATGGTTTATTTTGTTATAATTCAAAAAATATTGATTATATAATATACACGAGCCTTTCTTAATGACATACTTAAATACCTAATATATTATTATTCTTTACGAATGTTCAAAATATTAATATATTAACAACACTCAAAAATACTGATCATTTATTTATTAAAAGCATAATATGGTAAACTTGGTATAGGAAGACAACATTACCGGCCTTAAGGCGGTTTTCCACTACATCGTGTACGTGTACGAGCATAAAAATACTTATACTGTGATTGGTTAGAACGTATAAACTTTCTGGTATACCAAAAGCTTACCATGTATACCAACCAATTACAGAAAAGAATTTTCTATGCACGTACACTTACACGTATGCAGTGGAAACCCGCCTTTACAGTACGGCCGTTGAGAATTGAGTCTAGACTGAACCATGGCTAAATATATTTATGAACGCTCCGTCAATCGGAAAATGTGACCAGACCACCAGACACAACCACCATTGGCTTTATTCCGTTGGA
Organism: Aphis craccivora; assembly: GCA_009835225.1. Taxonomy (NCBI): domain Eukaryota; kingdom Metazoa; phylum Arthropoda; class Insecta; order Hemiptera; family Aphididae; genus Aphis; species Aphis craccivora. The sequence goes on along the minus strand of VUJU01000586.1, from coordinate 4,748 downwards.
CAGCATCCGTCGGCTGTCGTCTATCGATAATTTAAGAGTCCTCCCCTGAGTCCCCGACCACCGATTGAAAATTTAAGACTTTACGAGCACGATTAAAGATATAATGGTTGCTCAACGAGCATGGAATTATTATTTTCGATATTACTCTCACGATAACAACAATTCTGCAGCGCTCTAAACGCAATGGAATATTTATGTACTATTATACCATGATAGAAATAGAACTGTTTTATACAATTGTACTATATTATTATATATTTTAAGGGCCTGTGGGCCTGTTGAAATTTATTTGTAATTTTTGAAATTTTAGCAGAAATACTTATTTTATTATTAAATAGGTATTAGGTAATACTGTAAAATAACATTTTATTACTTATAAAAATGACTTACTAATTTTTTCTAGTTGTAACTTTAGTAGCTAGCATATCTAATTTAGAATTTTACGCTTTATACTTTTTCATTTGAAACACTTGTTAGTCACGATAAAATTTAAAAATATATATAAATGATTAGTATGAAATTGAAAAACTATTTATCTTTTAAATATATGTTTACACTGTACATTCTAAATATGATGACTGATGAGTATTGAGTACCTACTCAATATCCACCATTAAACAATTTTATTTTAGTGAAACATTGTTTGTTTTATATAAATGGTTCAGTAATCGGATTGAAGATTTGTTCATTATTTTACGAGGGTCAATCAAAAAGTATGTCGGTGGGGACAATGTTTGAACTGTTTTTCGAAAGTATAAATCGTGAAATTGAACTCAGTTGAAATCTTATCAGTTATTATAGTTAAGGGGCCCGGTGCCAGATTTTTAAATTTTCCGCAATTACACACTATTATTACCGATTGTTTTAACAAGTCAATTATAATTTATAACATTAACTTAAAAGTTATAAATTTAAACTGTATATAGATAATTCTAATTTAAACATTTGGTGAAAATTTCAAGTATTTACAGTGATCAGATTATTTGAATTACAACTATATAAAAAAATCGATTTTGTCAAAAACTTGTTTTATGTAAAACTTTTTAAACTTTTTTTAAAACCGTTTTGCCGTCACTTTTTTTTTTGATTTTTCTAATTTTTTTGAAAACTTCTGGTAAATGTTTACTATTGACCTGTATAGTGCACCAAAGGTATTCAATTTGCAATCAGAAAAAGCACCTCCCCCGATGATTGAAATTGAAGTATTATTATTTCGACAATAGTTATGCTGTACACAAACACAAAAAAAAAAAAATCGAAAGTACATAGTCACGATTTTCACACGCACTAAATTAATTTTACCATAGCGTTTTGGGATTTTATACTTTTATACCTGTATCAAATAAAAACAAATTAAATCACTCAACGAAAATATTAATTTATTATAACTCATTATTAAACATGTAATAAATGATCAAATATGAAATACTAAAAATATATCAAAATAGCAACTATGTATAAACTAATAAATTATTTTAACAATAATAGCTAGTATAATTAGTGTGTTTTTGTTTTATGTATCAGAGGGTTTATTGTAATATAACAGGCAATTTTTTTTTTCATGGTATGCCTGTATATTATAATTAACTTTACACCTCTGATGCACAAAACAAATTTCACTAATTATACTAACTGATTGAAATAGTGTATTAATTTATACATCTCATTAAAGTATTACATTAAATATAAATTTAAAAAATAATAATAACACAAAAATTTAAAGTTAAGCACTGCAGCTGCAGCAACACAAGCACTTAAAAAAACACTTGACTCGCTTGTATATTGTTTGGCGTTTCTTTTTTGGAACTTCTATTTCTACTTGTGCACATTCTATTTCAGTTAATTTTTCGTAATTATGCACCTTTTTTACTTCCAATTCGTCAGAGTATGCTAATGCCATATACGGCAATGATTTTGTTTTGTTGTCAGAGTTCAATTTTTTGATTGTCGATTCGTAATTCAGCGTCAAGTTTGGACAAGACGCGCTATATATTTTTTGGAGTTGTTTCATACTTACAATTTCATTTGTTTTTAATGTATTTTCGACTGCGATGGTTTTATTCTTCGATTCAAATTCATTAAATACCAATTTCATATTTGGCAATGATTTGGTTTTGTTATCAGAGTTTAATTTTTTAACTTTACCTGTGTCGTAGCATTTTAATTTTTTTGATAGTGGTAACCAATCATTTTTAATAATTAAATGAAAAAAACCTAAAGTTCTCAAACTGATAACTTTAATTGTATTTCATCTTTATTTGCACGTGACAAATATTAAAAGGATGTTAGCGCACTATTTGTTTTCTCTCTCTGACCCACACGCAACTCAAGCAAATCACTCATTACAAAAAAGATAGATAATAATATTTTCGAGGGAATAACATATCGATTTTATATTTTATTGTTATTTGACTTTCAAAATAAACAAAATAATGTTGTAAATTTAAACGATGTTTAAATTGTTTTAAGACCACATTTTGACAAATCGATATGTCATTCTCTCAAAAATATTATTCTCTATCTTTTTTGTAATGGGTGTTTTTACTCTAAAATTACTTAAAATCATAGAAAAAATGATTTTTGCATAAATGCGTTTTGTCTGTTACGTGTGGGCCAGACTGCCAGAGAGAGAGAAAACAAATAGTGCGCTGACATCATCTTAAGTGTAAACGTCGTTAATTTATTTTACTTACAGCTATGAATATTTATGAATACACTATGTTGCGTACATAATTGAGGATTAGACATGATACACGGACAATAAATATTAATAAATTGTTTAAATAAACAATCCAATATTTTACTATTATACTTATACGTAGAGATGCAATGTATATAAATAAAATATGTTTTTATTTTAGTCTTATTATAAGTAAGTAAACTAAATATCTGGATTTGGTATTTGGTAATTAAACTACTCAACTAATATTGGTATTTGTATAAAAATTGAGAATAAAAATATTAAATTAATTAATATTTTTAATTTTAATGTATTAACTTAGTATCATTATATACGAGTTTCACAAACTCTACAATATAATAGGGAGGTATTTATAATATTAAGTTCACATTAAACAGTTAAGTATAACTTATTTAATATTGTCCATAAAGCAATATAATTATGTCCAGCATAATCTACAAAATATACTTTATAGATACATTTGAAATTGTTATTTTTGAAGTATTTCTAAAATTATACGTATGTACCTACTAAGTTATAGAAAGAGTAATGTATATTGTATTTTGTTATAATATAGCTAATATGCTTATTGCTTATTATATTATATATTACTAACAGGTTAATTATCCTGGCCCCGTCACATACAATTTATAAAATATGGAAATTAATGTCAAATTATGTCATATCATTTGTAAATTTAAAATTTGTTATCATTTGTAACCGCCAAAAAAAATTTGTAACCCACCCACATCGGCTCAAATCGAAGTTTGCATGTGGCCATATTTAGCCATGAACTGATCTCAATATAATTAAAATACTTAATTAAAAATCCAAAAGAGTAAAAAAATTATAACTTTTTTTTTTTTAATATAACAACTTAAAAAAAAAATTGTTTTATTTTGACTGGAAATTGTAAAATATTTTTTAAATATTTTTAAAAACTTTACTTAATTCTGAAACAATGTATTGTTTAATATCACCTTTTATTAAGTTTTTGATTCAACGCTTACCTATGTTGCGCGTAAGTCAAAGGGTAAATTAATAATGCCTTGTAGCAGTAGGGTAAGTATAAAAATTTGATCCTAATGTGAAAAATATAAAGGGCTTTTCGATTTTTCGAAATAAATGTAAAAGAAAAGTGTAAGTTTGTATGTCTTTAATGGTGTATTTTATAAGTCAGTTATTAGTGTTATAACAGTTTAAATTTTACTAAACAAGCTTTTAAAAGTTGTCAGTAATCTGCATTATGTCCATGAATTCTGCTTCTCTTATTATTATTTTTTAATTTTAACACAAATATTTTTTGTTAATAACAAAAAACAGTAATCAGAAAGCCCCTTTAAACTTAGGGCCCTAATGTAGCCACATTCTCATTTGTACACCACTGTCGTTGAATTGAAATCCTCTTAAAAACTAATATGAATGTTTATTCAATCATAAATATTTTTTAACTAAAATTATAATCAATAAAAAAAATCACATAATAAAACTAAAAATATTTATTTCAGTAATGCTGTCGCAGTACACTTAAAATAGATTTTAATACATTTTTCTAAATTTAAATTTTGAAATTTATAAGATAAAAAATATAAATATGTAAAAATAAGTCAATTTTTTAATCACATAGGTTTAGGAGACCACAATAATAATAAATAATATTTTTATACAAAGTTTATCTTTTTACAACCATAAATTTAACTTAGTTGAAGTATGAAATAATTGTAAAAGCATTTGGTTTTTGAACGTTGAGCAAATCTCCCAAAATTTTAGGAACTTTTGTTATTCCTAAATTAAGTAAGAAAATAATATCAGTAATTCTAATCTGTATCAGAGTTATTGGACGATTTTTTTTCTTCGTCTACATCAGTGCTTGTGTCTGAGTCAAAGATAGCAACTGATTTATACATCCCTTTTCTGTCATACTTTTTGAAATCTTCTAGTATAAACTGCTCGGATTGATTACTACTGGTTAAACCCTTAAAACTCATTTGTAACAGTTTTGTGTTAACCATACTTAAGGATGATATTGAAAGGGTCTTTAGTGTTTTCATTTGCTCTTTAAGACTCT
>VUJU01000585.1:0-94114 GCA_009835225.1 Aphis craccivora | reverse complement strand
CCCCCAACACAAATACGGCCGAGGGCCCCGGACGCGTTTGCGGCCTAGCGGCCATGGCCAGGCCGACACTGCACAATTGTATAATTAAAATTGTTGGTTACTTTTAATAAATTATAATATATATTAGTAATATACTATTTTAAGAATATAGATATGATCAAAGAAATTAATGATTAAAAAATTATATACAAATGATAATAGATTGCAATAATTATTCATGGATATAAAATAAAAAATATTATTTTTCAAGTAATTTTCATGAATGTAGTTTATATAGTACTTCCATAAGTTAAAAAGAGAATAATTTTGTACTTGAATTTTTTATGTTTGGTTACTGGATGTATCACTGATTTTCAAAACAAATATTTAATTTAAATATTATTAAAAATTAAAATACACTACCTAATAGGTAATATTTATAACTTATTTTTATATATTTTGTAGATAGATTTTTAAAATTATACTTTAAAAATTTTGTTTTTAAGATTCATTTAGATTTAGGTTTTTAATATTTAATATTAATGTTTAATGCTATATTATTTTAATTGTATGATTATTATATTAATATTAAGAAAACTGAAAAACATTTACTAGATAAGTCTTCATTAGCTCCCACAAGAGTATACTCTTAGTGGGGCCCATTATTCTGTTGAAATAAATAAATAAATTATCTAATGTGTTTTTATTGCAATAACTTAATCCGTCTTGCATAATATACTATACTTTAGATATTTGCATTTTAAGTTTATAACTGTAGATTATGCATCAAAGATATAGACAATTTCTTTTGTAAACCCTAACTATAAAAATATAGAAGATAAATTGATGTTATTTTTAATTCATTGGGAAATCAGATGTAAATAGTATACCAGAATATGATTATCAAATAAATATTTCCATTTGTAATGCATTAAATTGAATAAAAAAATACAGAATTATAAAAAAATAAATGGAAAGATTTAAATAAATTTAATATAAATTTTATATTTTATATTTTTATTTTATAAATTTATAAAAATATAAATGTGTCAGTAACTGTCAGTAACAAAAGGTATAGAGATTATTTTTGCCTCACGGCATTTAAATATTTTTTCAAAACATAAGCTTTCGTTATAATAATAAAGTAATTAGTAATTACTTACATGTATTTAAAAATATTTTTTATTTTATGTATGTATTTAATGCAAGTATAAACATTTATTTCAAGTAATCTAAATAAAAATTACTAAATAATTTATTCTTTCATTGTAAAAATTATGTAATTCCATAATAAAATCAAGGTTTAGAATCTATTTATTGTAAACCTGAATTTATTATTAGTTGTTTACTGTTATATAAATTATTTAAGTCATAAAATAATAAAAGTATTGTACCTATGTTATTAAAATAAACAAAATTATATCCTGTTCTACAGACATTTATCCTTGATGAATATGAAATTCTTTGCATGAACAGACTACTAATATAAAATCATAATGATGTAAAGCAAAACTAATTTTATTTATGCTTTAATTTTTAGATAATATATTATAATCACATCTAAGATTATTATTATAACTTTCATTTATAGGCATATATATATATAATACTATTAATTATGTATTATTGTTATTTATAACTTTAATTTAATATATTAGTACTTATAATCAATGATAGGTAATACCTATAAAAAAACTATTTATTACTAATTTTTTAAAAACAAAAACTTATTTAATTTAGTGGCTATTAAAGAATTATTATAAATAATTTTTTTCTAATTAAACAATACAATTAATATTCAGCAATATAAATCAGAAAATGTAAGCATATTTTTTAAATGTATTACCAACATATTTTTATAATGTAATACACATAATGTTTGTATATAAAATAATAAACATTATAAAACATCACGAGTTAGATCATATATAAAATGTAAATATATAACAAAATAGGTACTTACAATAAATGTATTAATTATGATATTTAAGATTAGAAGATTAAAACATGGAAAACATGCAATTCAACATTTTTACATCGGGTGAAACTTTATCCATAATATTAGTTTTGGTAGGAATTTAATAACAATTTATTTAAATATGTGGTTAAAAATTGTAGTTTATTATATTTTTAAATTATTTCAACTCAAATGTTTTTAATAAAATGTAAGAATAAAAAAACAATGAAACGGAATAAATATGATACTAACTAAACCACAAACACAAAATTATTCAAGTTAAGAATTGTTATACTATAATTAAATTTATATCCCCCCTCCCCACTCAAAAAATTAAGACCAAACATAAAATCTATTTAATCTAGACATCAGCATGAACTGAAATTAAATAAGAAAAATACATTGATAAAATGATAACTAAAAAATAGTTATTTTTGCTAAAAATATTATAATTAATACTGTCAATTAGTAAACTCTGAAGAATACAATCCTTTTTACTAAAGATACTGAAAATCAAGATATACAAAATTTTCAAACAGTACAGCTTTGAATCAATAATATTAGGTAGGCAATTTAAATATTTCTTATAAAATATATTACGTTATAATTATGAACTAATGTTCTCTGGAAATGTATGACCAATGTTCAAATGATTATTTCACAAAAACCAAATTTTCAAATTAGTTTTTGATCAATCCGTTATTATAAGAGCTATAAGCTTGAAAATCATGTTTTTTAAATTTTGTACAAAAGTTAAGTAATAGTAGGTGTAGGTTTTTAGTCACGTTTCAAACTTCAATAAGATGTATTTTAAGAAAATTCCAAAATTTATTTTAAAAATAAATAATATTTAAAATTCTAGTACCTATATAGTTTTTAACTTCCTGTAATAAATATACAAAAAATATATATAAGGTATTATGTATGTATGTATGTATGTGATACAAGAATGAAAATTGTAGATAACAATTCATGTAAGTAATTAAGGTTTTATTAATTATATTCTATTTTTTTTTTAAATTTTAACATTTTAAAGAAATACGTTTTTTATTTTATAAATAGGTTGATAAATTTTTTTTTCAAAACTAATATCATAAATATATAGTTAACAAATAGTCTACTATCTATAAATTAAAAAATAAATGAATAATTACAAAATTTATTGAAAAAAAAAATTCAAAAATGTCACGTTAATTGAAAATGTACAGCTCTTGTTATTATTATTAATATAATTACAATTTATATTATCTAATATAAAATAGTAAATTATGCAATAAAAATAAAATAAAATTTACAGAAAATTTAGCAATATTTATAAAATTATCACTAGGTAGGTATTTTATAATTTAGAAACTTATGGAATAGTCACTATTTTAGAAGCTAAATCATTTTTGTTAGTATTACTATTAAATAGACAATTGCATTTTCAATATATATTTTTGCCAAACTTTAAATCACTGATGAATTTAGAGCAAATTATGTCTTAGCATATTGGCTAGTCTTCTTTCATATTACTTTTTATTTTTTTCAATAAATCATAATATAAAATAAAGCAACACTATAATAATGCTGGATTATGGAAAAACAAATTTTAATTGATTCCTAGTATACTGCTGGTTTTGATCAGAAACATACATTTTTATTTTATTTGTTAAAAAATTTAGAAATTTAAGGTAAAAAATGCTTAGTTTTTATAAAGATGCATTTAAGTGTTTAACAGTTAAACAGAATAAAGATGTTTTCTAAAAAAAAATAATAGGGATCTTTTTCATTGAAGTGTTTTATTTATACAGCACAGACACAAATGCCTAGTACAGTGGTTCTACTTTACACTTAATATTTTATAAAGTTTTCTCGGAACACAACCATAAAATATAAAACAGTAATTATATTGGTACATTTTTTAACATATTAAACAATACATGTATAGCATAAAACAGTTTGCATATATGTTAGTAAAATAAACCAACAAAACCTAAAATTATTTTATAGGTACAGTATACACTGGTGACTATAATTTATAGTTATTTACAGTTATTGTTATACACAACTTATATCATTGTATATTGGAAATCTTCAAGTCAAAATGTTAAAAAAATGAAACTAACAATTTTTTTTCACTGGTTTTAAAATTTAAACTTAATTTCTATTATAACTCATTAATACTTAAACAAAGTTCATGTAGAAGAACTATCAGTTAAGAACCACTGGCCTAGTATTTTATAATATAAAAAGAGGAAAAACATGATCTTTAAGTGCTTTAAATACCAGATTAAGGTATCCAACTATTTTTAGATAAAAGAATAAAGTACTAATAAAATAATAGTAACTTGTGGTTATATTAAAAAAAATTAAAATTACTTATTGCAAATACAGCAATAACTAGAGAAAAATTATAAAACAAAGCAAATTAATTTCAAAATAATTTTATATTTAAAAAATATAATTGGTCAGTTTTTGAATCCATTAAAAAAATTTTGCATAGGGAAAGTTAAATTAATCTATGTCAGTATACTCATTTTGAATATAAATACCTAATACCTATAATTTAAAAGATTTTTTTTTTTTTTAATTTATTTATTATCGAGTTTATTATAAAATAATATCACTATTTTCAAGTTAAAAATAAGCTATATAAAATTATAATTATTTTTAGGAGATTTACTCAAAAGTTAGGACCATGCTTTGAAATAGATTATAGAACATTGAAAATAAAGTGTTAAATATAAGTAATAAAATTTTTTTCTGCTCATACTCTTTTTGATGTATCATTAAAAATATTAAAAATATCTAATTTATAATTTCATTATAACATTTATTGTAATACGTATTTTATCTATACCTAAGCCATATGCTGTCATTTACTTTTTATTTTATCGTTCTTCATGGGGCTATGAAGTTTTTATGTTTTGTCATTACAGATATATAAATTTCAATATCAATGTTTTTTGCTTTATTTTATAGGATAAAATAATATAAAATCATAGGTTGATTAGCAATTTCTATTTGAGTCTGTAAGTTAAAAATAACAAATAATTAAGATACAGACAAAAAAGTTGTTTTGTCAAATCTTTAAAATAAATTAATTCAACAATTTAATTGAGATATTTTGATGGTTCAGTTTTCTATCTTTCGCAGTCCGGATTCCAGCCAACAGCCAACTGTTGTTATAAATCATTACCTATAGGCTATATTTATTTATACCACAGATATATAAAACTGTTTTATATATCTGTAATTTATACTAATTCAAGATATGTATTTTATAAGTTATCACTAAAAATATATATATAAAGGACATCATTTGAAAGTTATAATTGTGTTTATGCATTTCTAATTCATTTTCTGAAGAACATCTGTTTTCTTAATTAGCTCCACAATCCTAAAGAATACTAAATTAAAGTAGGTAATAAGTATTATAAATTATGATTAAATTTTAAGTACTTATTCATATTAATGAATAACCTTTTGAATTTTTGCTTTTCTATGTACTTTAGTAATTTAATCTTGTCTATTTTTATTATCTAGTAGATAATGTTTTTTAGGGAAACTATTAACAACACTAAATACTAAATTAGTCCTGGGCGATGGGTGATACTATGTGTGTGTGATTAAACTGTATATTTAAGAGACACAATTGTTAATTATTATCAATAATTATCAACATATTAGTACTATCTGTATGTATATAATTGTAAGGATTAGGTAAATAAGCTTTAGAAATACATATATAAGTCAACTTAAGTTAGTTTTCTTAAAAATTAATGTAGGTACATTTTTATTTAATAATTAACTGAGAAGGTAAAATTATAATGAAAATAAATGATAGATATTGAAAAAAAATGTATTCTGTAAAATGTATACCTAGTCTATATTATTATCTTTTGGTCCAAGTAAACCATAACAAATATATTAATTAATATTATAATGATATTTATAGTATTTAAGTACAAATATAATTATTGTTAATATCTGAATAATTAATAAAAAATGAATTGATTTTTGTTTAGAACTATCATTATATTTTGAACGAATAGTGAAACAATGTCCATATACAAACATGTACAATAATCTAGGAAGCAAATAAACAATAACACACAAGGAAGTTAAACTCAAGGCTGAAACTAGTTATTTATTTCACTAAAAAAATAGTATTCATACCTTAGCTTCAAAATCTGCAGCACCACTTGCAGCTACTGTCGCTTCTTTGTTCAAGGCTACCCCCCAAACAGCACCTTTGTGGCCTTCAAATGTACCAATCCAATCACCAGTATCTCCTTGTCTCAACATGGGTTTTCCATCTGAATCAACGACATACAAATTAATAAGCAAATTATACATACACAGCGTCAAAGGGGAATTTATATACTACACACCTTTGCACGCAGATATTAAGAAATATCCATAGTCGGTGTTGTCGCTGAAATCCAAGTGTACGACAGGCCTGGTGTGCCCGCTGCAGGTTAATGGCGTTTGCTTAAAACTCGACATTTTTCACATAAAATATAAACAGTTAAATACAATAATAATTTCCGAAGTGTATATGTGTATAGGACTTTCAATTAAATCGAAAGAACTTTGTAAATTAAATAAAAAACTTTACTGGAGGATACATTAATGGCAACACGTTACACGAACGCTACGCTAAGTCGCAAACGAGTTACTGAAGTTGTAAATAAATGTAAAAAACAGGTTGATAAAAGATTGTAACGCGCAGTGTGCCCAAATCGGTAAAACGGTATTCCCCTATCGTCACCTTCAAAAACAGTATGTAAAATATTATGATTGAAAACAAATATTTAATTTAATAGTAAAGCCAATAATTTTAAATTAAAATTAATAAATTAATTGCAAACAGTTGTACTTACCTATGTATTTACAATATATTTTTACATTATACGATTGACAAATTAATTTTTTGTAGAATAAGTACATTTTATGTTTGCTTATTTTAGCAAGGCATTGGAATTATCTTCAAGATTTATGAATTTGTGATGCTTGTACTTTTACACATATCTATATACCTTTATTTCACAACTGCTCTTTGTATAATTTTAACCAGATGTAAGTAATTTGTATTCCAATTGATTGACTAAAGTACTCAACGATTAAATTCTGTACATTATAATATGTAGGTATATAATATGCTTAAGTAAATACTTAAATAATGCTTGAGAAAATATCATCAGCCACAATTATTTTGTCATAATAATTATATTAACACAGAAGCTAAGTAAAATTTACAGTTAGGAAACTTTTTATATTTAAAACAAAAGCACCCATATCGACCATGACCCTTAATTCCACATTTATAATATTTATTATAATAATTTACATAACTTTACAATATTATAGCCTATAGGCCAGGGATAGGTAAATATTAAAAAGTAGTTACTAGATAGTAGACACAATTACAGTTTTCACTAGCTATAAATTAAGAAAATATTTTCTTTTTAAATTATTAAGGATTTTTTTTTTAGGTTGAATAATAACTATAGTTCAACAACAAAACTTATACATTTTTTTCAAACTTTATTTCATAAATAATTTAATAGTATGCATTTAAACATAATAAATAATAATATATATATTTGACTAGAGCAAAGGATTAATCTTATTTTGCATTTAATTACAAACAAATATTGTATGTATACAGCAAATGTTACAAAACAAAATATCACAATAATGATTGAAAAAATAATAAAAATAGTATTATTTGATCATTTATGCTTTTAACTTTGTATCGGTATAAAAAAATAAGAGATAAGAAAGACCGATAATTATACAGTATTGAATCGACTATTTCACAACCTTTGTTTTAAAATTTTAAATGTATTAAACCTCTTTTTAAAAGCAATCATACGTGTTTGGCAGCATAATAAAATAAAGCGCAACAATTCAATTGCACATTACTAAATGGTATATCGCAAAACAACAGTGCTGGTATTTAAATGTGATTAAATTTAACATTTAAGGACATACACAAACAAATATACACATAGGTATAATAAAAAGTATGCATAAACTTTTGATATTTTCTTTTAATGCGTGTCAATTGGATTGGACACAAATGCAGGCTTTTGATTTTGTCCATTTGGCATTATTTGACGTGATGTTTTAGACCTAAAAAAAATTTGAGTAAACATTACAATATTGTGCATAAAACTATTAATAATACCTACTAATAACATACCGAATTTGACCGGCTAAAAGAGGGTTTATGGCATACAGCCATTCATACACTTCTTTGTCTAATAGTGTTTGCATTAAATAGCCCCTATGTTTGGTGACAACACTAAATGTAAAATAAAATATTCATGTTAACATTTTTTTTTTAACAAAAAAAATTATAATCTACCTATTTAATTTTTAACCTTAATGTCTTCTATATTAAACTTGAATAATTAAATATTCAGAATATGAATAAATAACATGTATGACATAGGTATTAGTTAATAACTATTAGAGATTACCATTATAAATATAGAATTTCAATATTATTATAAATTTGAAACCAGAATTTTTGTATTTTCTTTTTTTTTCATTGATATAAAATATTATGTATGTTATGTGCTGTAATATTGTTATTAGACTTTAATAACTTTAGATAGTTGAAAATTTGTTAAATAAAATAAATGTTGTATTCATAGCACTATTTTTAATTTCAGATAAATAAATATTATATGTTAAATTAACTGATATGTAAATACATTACCTGAATGAATTTGGTACTTTGACCATAGCTAATTGATCTTCAGAATATTCAACTTGAGCTGTAGTTAAATTGATCAATGCCCTTTCTACGGGATCTTTTTCATCTCTAAATATAAATACATACGGACGTCTCACTGTCTGAAAATTAATAAACATTAAAATTATATGATAACAAAATGATAACATCAACTATTATTTTTCACTATAAAATATGTTTTTTTTATATTCAAATACCCATATCCAATTATTAGAAAAAATATTTACCACCCATCGTTTTTTCCATCCATTAGTTTTATGTTCTAATATGTTCAAATAACCTTTCCTCGAAACTACTGGGCTAATTCTTATCTCTTCAACTTCTGGCACATAAAGCACAAGTTGTGGTTCAGATGTTGATGAATGAGAAGAAATCATAACATCTTGATTGAGGTAAATGGAGTCACTCATATTTATACCGCGTTGAAAACTGCGGTCAGGGGAGAATAATCTAAAATCAAAAATTAAAAAAAAAATGTTTATAATAATAAATAAAATAAAATTTAATAAAAATAATATAGTTTTTATACTCATGATTTGAAATGGTAACACAGCTTGATGAATGACTGATATTTGAATCAGTTTTATCATCAGTTGGAGTAAGTACATTAATGTAAGATGGTAATAAATTTTCCTACAAAAAAGAGGAAGGTTTATTATATTTTAATATTACTTAATTAATTTAAAATATAATAGTATTTAATTATATGTGTATACTTTAGATGGTATTCTTCCTTGAATAAGCTTGATACATTTAGTAGCCAAGAATCTTTCTCTCTCATTCATCTGCCAAGGCTCATAAACACTAGGGTCGATATTGCGCAATGCCACAGGGCTAGGTGGTCTCATTATATCTTTAGTGGAACTTGATGCTTTGGCTATTATGTTACAGACCTCCTATGATACATATGATTTATAATACGAAATATAAGCTAATATGGACAGGTATAGATGAAAAACCTTTTCAGATTTGGTGATTGGTACTTTGTCAAGACCCAGCCGTTCTCTAAGAAGAATCATGTGTCGAGTGCGGCCAACTTCTTCAAGTCTAGTGAGTTTCTCTAGTTCCCATTGGTGATCAAATATTAAACTGTCACCACGTGGTTTCCAACCTTCAAGATTTTCTTCACCTCGGACATATGTAGAACTTGTATCCAAAACACGTCTTTGGCGTCTTTGGACACCTATAAAAAATATTACAACCAACATCTACCATAAAAAATTTCTAAAATGGAAGAAATTTTAACTACAAAATCTACAAGCCAACAACTCTTGTGGTTTCTAGTGTTTCTACTGCATTTTTCTTTTGTCACGAAAACTACCTGGACTACCTGCTTCTGAAGCTCTTTTCAGCACAAGTTCGTAAATTCCAGACAACCGATTTGCTTCACTGTTTTTGTAATTGCCACTGAATAGATGTTTCAAAGATCTAGGTCCTGTACGTGCATCTCTACCATAGATAACCATGCTTAAGTCCTTGGTAATTATTGCTGGACATCCACAGTTTTCCAACTAAAATTTATTATCAATTAATTCATTTAAATTCAATTTTTAGTTTATTTAATTATTAATTATTACCTCTAAATAAGCTGATATAGTCATAAAAATATGTTCTCCTCCAGTAGATATTCTATTAAGAAGTATGGAATTGTGTAATGAACTATCCCATGCTGCTTCAAAACGAAACATGCAACGATCTTCACCAGGTATTTCAAGGTATTCTCCAGGGAATAGACCAAGCGAGAGTACTGAATTGTCTGTATCATCATCTTCTGATTGAGGTATATTGCGAATACGACCCACAACTAGTTCCCGTATTTCTTTCCAACGTAATTCTGGAGCAGTTTCATGTACTATTGTAATACGTATGCGACGTTGTAAACCTTGATGAAGCATAAACAATCCACGGCATGGTAGATCTTCACTATGATCAACCACACACGGTACATAATCCCCATCAGGACCTGATGCATATATTTTATTTTATTAAAACAATTCATTAATTACTTAAATAATAAAATAACTTACCGAGTTCACATATTTCAAACCAAACCAATAAATCATACTTGGCATGTATGTGTGATGTGCACAATGAAGGTAATACTCCAAATTTTGGGGATCGTACTGGTAAACTAATTGGTATTGATGGAGGTAACATTCTTCTTGGAGGCTGTCGAACACTAGGATATGATAAAATAATATATTATAATTTTATTTCATATTTTCGATTTTAACTCAATATTTAATTAAACATACAAAGTACTATCTTGCTTAGCATCATTGTGAAGAGGGTGTTTTTGATAATGTCCAAAAACTTCAAATACAATTGGCTGTGTCTTTATATATTCTACAAATGATTTAGTAACAGGAACAGTAATCTATAATAAAAATAAAATTTTATTTTATGAAACATTTTATAAATTAAATACTTACATTTTGTACATGGTAAAACCCAACAGGTGTGCCTTTACCACAATTTTTCACAGGCTCGGTAGAAAATGCATCATCATGTCTATGCAAGAAACTAAAAATACAAAAATATAACTTATGATTAATAAAATAATTTTTAAAATATTGGATAGCTATTTAAACTTTGAATTACTTGAATTGACAAAAAATATCAGCATATTCGTCGGGAACACCGACAGCTTGTAATAAAGTAACTCTAAAGGTAAAATCTTTACTAATCAACAAGTGACTTGGAAGTTCTTCATCTTTAATTTCAGAGGATACCGAACTATCTCCATGACCACTATCTCCATCAGCTTCAATTTCTAAAATGATTTCTCAACAATTATAATTTTAAGTAGACAACATAAAAATTACACTTAGTACCATCGCTTTTGTTGCTGCTACTTTTCCCCGTGACAATCCTTTCAATAATATCAGTATTTTTTTTTCCAGACAATCGACCTAACAGATCTTTATCATTAAAAGAAATCTTTGCAAATTGTCTTACTCCACAAGAGTTATCAGAAGTCTCATCTTCTATAATTATATATATTTTATAAATTATTATTTCAATGTAACTAAGAATTATTATATTATAATACTTAATATTATATACCTGAAACTGCTTGTATAGCAACACGTAGGTAACCTTTAACATCACCTTTTTCATTAACGATAGATACTTTATGTATTAAGGGCACAGGATACATAAGATTGCTTAAATAGATAAATGCTCTACCAATAAGTCTAAACCATGGAAATCTGTCATAAAATGGATCTCCACCTGTAATTGCTTCTATATTAAAGTCAGGTGATGTAGGTGATATTTCAGCTTCGTTTTGATACATTTCTCGCATAAGTTCTAATCTTTGTCTATAAATAAACAAAATAAATAAATAGAAATGTTTAGTATTGTAGCAATATCTCAATAATTATGATGTCATAAAATATTTATAGAAAATTGACAATTTATGCTGGGATAATTAGCCGATAATTAGCCTAATATTTTCTCGAAAGAAGCATGTCTGACAAACCACTTAAACATTATGCATAGGACTTATATAGGGAACACTAACCTTGAGGGTATCAAATAGGAGAAAGACTTGTTAGGGGTGCAGGCAGTCAGACATTGGAAAAAATCATCCTTGAACTCACAAGGTGATTTCTGGGGACTTTCAATATCCCCATTATATATTTGGCGCATAAGATCCAACCTTGTTCTAACACAAAGACAAGCGTTAGAATTACCCCTCCTTATAACCTAATAAATATGAGTAACTCACAAATACTCACTTCAATTTATCTAAGGTCCAATAATGAGTAGCACCGTTCTTTGTATCAAGTACTTCTATTGCAACATATGTACGAGGAAACGGTCTATCTATATCATCATCATCAGTCAAGAAGTCTAGAGGTAATGGAGAATACAGAGTATCTGTTAATAAAGTAAATTGAAATTGAACCTGAAAAATAAAATTAATAAATTAAACTAATTATATTATTAAATTAATCAAAATGTTATACCTTTTTTTTTAATTCGACTGATATAGCATTGGCTTCTTTTAAAAAGACAGCATTTCCCCATAAATCATCCCGTAATGATGTAAATTGATGATATTTCCATTTACGACAGGTTGTCAAAACTAATTGATATTCTTTGTCAGTCCAATTGCATTCAGCATCGAACAATGGATTAACTAAAATTTTAATTTAAAATAATTTATCATACTAAAACATTAATATTAAACTGTATTGTATACCAAAAATATCTTCTTCTTGAACAAAATCATCTGGAGTATAAGAACTGTACATTGACATGGTCATACTTTGTTCTTCAACTTGTTTCTGAAGTGCATCTATTCTAGCCTCATAATTCTATAATTACGAATATCAAAATGAAAATATTAGAATTTTTATTAACTATTTTTTTAATTTCATATTTTTATCACTTTGCGTTGTTCTTCAAATATTTGATCTGCCGTTTCTTTATCTTTTTTGAACTGTTCTTCAAGAGCATTTAGCTTAAGTTTCATATCTTGTTTCAGATCTATTCCTTGTTTTTCTAATAATTCAATTTGTGCAAAGTTCCAATCAACATACTCACTATTAATTGGAGTTTCGGCAGGAGAACTCTTTTCTGGTTTAGATGCGACTAAAACATAATTGTATATAATATTATCCAAAAACACTTTAATTACAAATTAATATTTCAATTACTTTCTTTAATGTTTTCAGCTGTTCCTTCTATCTTGTTCTTATGTTCTCTTCGTTCTCTAACTAAATATAATAAATTTAAAAAAAATTTTTGCTATATGAATTATGTATTTATCAGTTTACCTTGTTCTGGATGATTAAATCTGAAAACATGGTTTTTTCCAAGAATTACTCTTGAACCTGTTTTCAATACAATAGGATCTGTGAGTTCTCGTCCATTTACATAACATAAGGCACCTTTAATCGGTATTAAAGTAACAACACCATTAGAATTTTCAAATCGACAATGTTCACGTTGTATATATGAGCCACACAATCGAATATCTTGAGTGATTTTAGATTCTGCAGATCCAACACGTGTTACACCCTCTTTGATGTAATATATAAGACATTCAGACATAAATGGATCTTCGTTTAGGTTGACTAAATGTGGAGTCTTAACAAACAACAAGCAATATTAATTGATTACCAAATAAAAATTGAGCCAATTTTACTTTTTGTGGAGAAAATACTCCAACTGTATCACCATCTTCTTTAACCGCTACTCCCATTTCAGCAAATACAGCTTCCCTTTGAATTCTTATTTCTTCAGTACGTTTTAATTTTTCTTCCCATGTTTCATTAAGTTCTTTTGTACAAAAAATAAAATAAAACAGTTAAATTATATACAATATTGAGTAATAAAAATATTTTTATACCAGCAATCAATTTTTCACTAGCTTGAAGTTGGTCAACAGCCTCTTCAGCAATCATAGATGAAGGAATATTGGGTTTTTCATCACCATCCTTCAGCATTTTGACTCCGTCATCTCCTAAAAATAAATAAAAAATCATTATAAATGTATGTTTAAAATGATGCAGATAATGGTAGCTAAGCGCAATTATTATTATTTTAGTTTTTATTATAGAGAATTTAAGTATGAGTAATTATACAACGTATAATATATGTCAAAGCAAAGCGAGCTTTATAGAAATAGGTCACTGAAAGCATGAGAGGTGACCCCTACTTACGGTTTTCTTTAAGTTTCCCATAAACCATTTTACCACCTGATGTTCATAAAAATAAAAACCACTATCACCAAACTAATTAAGTTAAATACTTAATTTGGTACTTCTAATAATAAATATTAAAAAATATACCTTCTTGTACTACAATTCCTTCAGCTTTTAATAGGTCTCGAAGTCTTTGAATTTCTTCTTTGAGTTCACGGATAAGTTTAGCATTAGCATCTTCATTAACAATAGCTTTGCATACTATTTGTTTTGCTCGATCAGCATACCTATAATAAAATATAACATAGATCAATAAAAATTATTACAAATTAATATTGTTAACAGCTTGCCGTAGAGTAGATAATGTTTCATCATAATTAATATCTGCAGGACTAATAGCAGCAATCATTGCAGTCTTAGAGTTTCCCCCAAGATTCTCTCTTAAAAGCCAAGTTAGAACAGAATCACGATATGGAATAAAATCTCCTTTTTTCTTTTTTTTAGAAGCCTAGTTTAATGAAATAAAAATATATAAATAATGTCGAGTAAACATCAACAAAAATACTTACTGACTATTAGCCATTTGAAAGTGAAAAACATGAAAAACAAAATATAATGGTGAATTATAATTATAATTTTAGGAAAATTAAAATAATACAATCCTAATATTTTTAAATACATTTTAATGTACTACAAGTAGTTTGACTTTTAAAAAATAAAATTACTTCTTTATATTTGTAAAATTATTGTTAAATAATATACACAAGGATGATGTTCATTAAAGTATACAATTTATTGTAGTCATTAAAATATATTTAGTTACATATATATAAATCATTGGCATATATACCATTTCAGCTAATCCAGATATAACCTTTCCTAGAGTAGTTAAACTTTTGTTAATATTAGCGCCTTCTTTAAGTCTAGTTCCTTTTGCACCAGTTGAATCTGCTCTTTCTGAACCAGCCAAATCAACCAGTGATATTTTACTAACTTTTTCAGTAGTTAACTGAGTCATTTCATCTAATCGTTTTTGAGTAAAAAATATGGTAAAAACTGCATGGGAACGACTAGATGTTTCATTCATATTTGTTGCTGCAACTGTTCTGATAGAAATGAATAAATAAAAAAAAAAATACATAAAAAATTATTGTTAAGCATTGATAAAAGAAAAAAGACATAAATTAAAGTAGGTAATTAGTACTTTATACCTTTTAAAGATTTTAAACATGTCAAAATGTTTACCTGGCTTTGTTGCCTTCATCTATGAGATCATGGATATTTTGGTAAGTAGTAACAGCAAGTTTTGATAAATCTTCTACATAAGGTCCTAATAAAGGATGTTCACGAACTCGAAGATTACCTTTATTTTTAGGATTTAACAGATCGCGAACACGTTCACAGTATATTTCCATGTAACTAACCTGAAATTAAAATAAATATTTGTAGTTATAAATACAACTTTTTTAATTTAACATGTTTAACCTCAACAGAGTATTGTAATTCATCACTGGTAGTTGATCTAATCCTGTGAAATAAATCTTTGCAAATTAATGGTATTATGCCTTCTTGACCTTCTTCTTCTTGTCGTCCCATCATAGTATATGATTTTCCAGCTCCTGTTTGGCCATATGCAAATATGCAAACATTGTACCCTTAAATAATTTAAACAACTATAGATTAGCAAAAGATATAATAATAGTAAAATTAATAGTTAGAAGTAAAACAATATTAAATATACCTTCAAAAGCATGTTGCAACATTTCTTCACCAATGTCTCTATACACCATAGTCTGGGATGCAAAATTTGGATCTGAAGGCTAAAATAAAGGAATATTGAATTTTATTTAACGAATAATAGAAATAATTTTATGACTTACATTTTGAGACCAATAAGAATAATCAAAATTAAAGCTTTTTGTTGCATCTTTAACATTAGGTGGGAGTTTTGGATTTGTTATAGCTGCAAAAATAAAAACGTACAAATAAACATTAATTGGATCTTTGCTACACAATTGGCTATTTATATTATTATTATCATTATTATTTGAGATTCTTATTATTGAAGATAAACATTTTAAATATAATGGTTTTAGAAGGCTTATTTATAAATTTTTAAAAATATATTGTAAGATACCTGAAATGAATCCTGTTTTTCAAAACTATGTCTTAAATTAATGGACCTCAGAAATTTACAAAAATAATAAACATATTGCATTTAAATACATATCAAAAATAAAAGGTTGTATATAAATACATTTTATATTATATTTTTAACTAAAGTAACTTTTTATGTTATTTAATAATAATTAAATATAGGTACTACAAACACTACACTATTACTACCGCAAAAATATTAGATCAATTTAAAATTCATAGCTTACTATTATAATATTAATTTGATTTACGTAAATATCTATTTATTAATAGAAACGTAAATTATAATGGTGTGTTGGCCCCTCCCTCCATTACAAAAATATAATTTACTTACATATTAAAAGTTGAAATTTGTAATTTACATTGGTTATGATTTTTACCTCCCCATCCTTCTAAAAAATGTTTTCTGTAAACGATATACCTAGGTACCTATTTATTTATACTATTATAATATTTTTATTACTCGATAAATAAAAGCATATGAAGTTCTTAGATTTTTTTTTTTTAATTGTTTGAAATGTTTAATTGATAACAATATTTGTGATTGAAATTTAATATGCATTATTTATAGATATAACAAATCGCTTCTCAATTTCTCAATACATGATATTTAGGGAGGGGCTAATTATTTTTTTTAAATTTTGAAAGTTTTGAAACTTACATGTAGTGTATCCAGCCATTTCTATAATGCATTTACAATCCCTTGATGTCTCTCGATTATTAAAAGGCCGTACTCGAACGGCTACTTTTACTGAAGACATGTTTGACGCCTTTTTTAATCGTATCTATAAAATGTGATATTATTTAAATAATATTTTTCCTACCCTATAAGGCTATAAAATAGATTGGTTTACATTGTATAAAAAATAAAATTTTTTTTAAATTTAAACAAGTTTGACAAGGTTCATGAATAATAAATTACCTTTAGTTTAAATATCACAACATAGGTAGTGAAAATTTCCGACCTACAAACACGAACTCATCAGCATCCACCAGTAGACTACTTGTGTATATCCCTTAAGTTGCGCCTGTGCATGGCCGAAGAAAGCAAGGGTGAAAATCAATAGCAGGGATGTCGGGCGGAGGTTGAAGGGTGACGTCATTTCTAGGCTTCCGCCCACTAAGTGTGTAGCTGCAGGACTAGGGCAATGGATTAATGTCAAAACTCTATAATAAAAACATAGACGTAAAAATATATTAAAAATGTTGAGTATTTTAAGTGCATTAAAAAGTAACTTTGATACACAAATTATTTTTGTTTTGATAACATTATTAGGTATTGGAGATATTTATTTTATAAAACCTTTTGCTAAATATCAAGGACAGAGGTTGTAAAAATAAAGTCGGGGAGGCAATCATATTAAAGGAAGGTCGATACCAGTCTGTGTGGCGCCCAGGAAATAGCTTGCTGCTTGTCCGTAAGACCTACCCACCGCATAAAATGTTATCATGAAACAGACATGCATATGCACCGGAGACTGTTAAATTTGATAAATATTTAAGTTTAAGTGGTTTTTATATACCTAAAGGCTAAGAATCATATACGTATGAATGAAAAAAATGTATGAACCTAATAATTTATTATAAATATTAAATATGAGTACATATGCCGAAGTTCGATATTGTATGTAAATGTAATATTATTGATTTATGAATTATAATATTAATTCATATACTGGGTGATTATTTTACCAAATAATACTCATTATTTCAAAATATTTCTTTTATATAATTTCCAGTTAAAATAAAACAACATTAAAAAACTTCTATATTATTCCAATATTATTCTTAAGTACCTACTATTTTGAATGACAACATACATGTTTAATTTCATTTTTTAAATTTTTAAATACTAGCGTTCTACAAAAAAATCAAAATTAGGAAGAGTATAGTTTTTGAGTTATAATAGTTTATTATATTATACTATATAAATCAGAATTCAGAATATTACTGTATTAGATAGATATCAACATTTCGTTGGGTATTCCCGTAGCACTCCACTCCACTCATCAAGACATCAGAGCTATAAGCAGGGCTTGAAAACGTTATAATAACGTTATGATTATAAGTTATAACACTTATAAAGTTATATTTGACAAAAAACGATTGAAATTAATTGTAAACACGTAATTATAAGGGAAAACGATAAACATAAATAATTAAATAACGCAAAACAAAACGTAACGTTTATCAAAATACATAATATATCATTAAACAAAACATAACGCAAAACATTATTTATATATTATAGTATACCATTAAAAAAAATAATTTAATTAAATATTATTAAAAAAAATTTAAAATTTCATATGTAGGTACCTTCTATTAATAGAATAACTTTATTGCCAATAGCTAATAATGATGCCCTATTTCTCTGTTACTTTGAAACAACTACGTAAATGCGTTTAAAATTTAAATTCTGAAAAAAAAAACGCAAAAGTTGAATAACGTTTTAATTTTGAATAACGATAAACTCAAAATTTGTGTAACGTTTTTATTCAAAATAATGTAAAACGAAATTTTTTTTTCAAATTTAAGCGTATTGCTACTAACTGAATCTTGATACTTAATTTGATGTATCCGATGTACCTAAATATAAATATAGGGTGATTCTTTTATCAAACTATACTCATTATTTCAAAAAGTATAGATAGATTTTTTTCTAATTTTTTTTTTCAATTTTTTAGATACATATTTTTCTACAACTGTTAAAATCTTAGATTCTGAACGAAGTGATGTATATATTAGTTTTACAATGATGTACTTTTTTTTATGTATGTGCACAGCATAACTAGTCGAAATAATGCTCCGATTTCAAACTATGGGGGTGGTTTCCGATGGAAAAGTAAATATCCTTGGTGCATTATAGTCTATAGAGGTCAAAAGTAAACATTTTCCAACAGTTTTCCAAAAAATCGAGAAAAACCAAAAAAAAAAATTAAGGAAAAACTCGAATTTTTACGCAAAACCAGTTTTCGACCAAATCGATTTTTTTTTATAGGGTTGTAATTCAAAAACTAATCACTGTAAATACTTGAAATTTTCACCAAATGTTTAAGTTAGTGTTATCTACACACAGTTAAATTTTTAAAAAATTTTGACTTTTTTAGTTATATTTATAGACCACTGAAATTTTCGATTTTTATGAGAATTTTTTTTTTTAAGTGACAATAAAATAATTTTAAATGACCAAACATTTTGAAAATTTATTACAAGGTTCCTTATGAGTTGTGTTCTTATTGTAGCTAATAAAAATTAAAAATCGTTAGTCACAATTTTTTTTATAAGCGTTTATAGTTAAATGTTTTACGAAATCTGTCGAAAACGTGAAAATCATAAAAATTTTTGTATTAATAACTATAAGGATTAAAAATACAACACTAAGTTTTCCTAGTATCTATAGAGAAAACTCGAAGCATCATGATAGGAAATTTTTTTACGAAATAGCGTAAGGATAACGATTTATCCCAAGCGATTTTAAATATTTGTTATTATTCAAAAAGTATAAGTCGTAGATACTTGAAAATTTAATAAGTTAAATAATAAGTTTAGCTTACAATAATTAAAAAAGAACTTAAATGTTGGTGTATTCAGGCCATTAAAACATAAACCACCTTTTTCACCAACCACTGGAAATTATATCATAGGCTAACAAATCATCTTCATTCAGAATCGTTTTTCGTATACAAATATACAATGATAACTATATCATTGGATTCAAATTTAACTCTCTTATTATATAATAATAGTGATCCACACGGCACCTAATGTACATTGTACAGCAGAGTGGTACCCACTTACCCGCTTTTTTATTATTTAATATTCATATTTTATAGCATGTTCTACAACGCAGTCACCTAAATTTAGTACTTTAATGTTGAGACATACAACTTATAAGCAACATTTTTTTTTGTAACAGAAACGTCTTTTACAAGCATAAATAGGTAGATATTTTGTGGATTAAATATCGGTGAATTCACTTAAGTGAGTTCAAAGTTTTGTGCTCGGGTTCAACTACCCGATTTCTTGAATATCGTCTAAATAAATGACATTATTCCATATCAAAGATTCTACGGCACGGATTTTCAAATTTCAACCTTTATTAATAATTGCTAAAATTAATAAAGCCATTTTTTTCATGAATATTCACGTTAAAATGTAGGTAAAAGTTAGCTAATAAAACTTTTTTTAATTAGCCAACGCTAAACTTCTTTTATAGTTATAGTAAGCAGAACTAATGGAAAATCTTGTATTAAATTTTCAATTTAAACCAAACTAAATCAGTACACACTACTTTCACACTTAGGCAAGCTCCGTGTCCAAATGTACTACTTTACGGCATTCCTATCCCTTCATTACCTACAGTAAAATACCTTGGACTAACGCTTGATCAAAGGTTAACTTGGGCTCAACACATACGTGAAAAAAGATTATCCCTAAACAATAGGCTACGTATGCTGAAACATTTAATTGGTAACAAGGTCACCTCTATCAATATCAAACTCCTTATGTATAAATCCTTATTAAAACCCATCTGGACATACGGACTCCAGCTATGGGGAAATGCTAAAAAGTCTAATCTAAATAAAATACAAGCTTTTCAAAATATGACATTAAGAAAAATAGTAAATGCCCCTCCATATATTTCAAACCACACTCTACACATAGATTGTAATCTAAAAACTATTCATGACGAAGCCAAACATTTCTATAAAAAATTTCATCACCGTTTATCTACTCATTCAAATCCTCTCATCAAAAATTTATCATCCCTCACAATCCCAGGTAACCCTCCAAGACGACTTAAACGTAATTGGTGCAGAGATCTATTCACTATTCCATAAACAATAAAAAAAAAAAAAAAAATGAAAAACTAAACCAAAATTGAATGTGTCATCATTGGGTGGGTCCTTTCCTCAAATTATGTATTTCATACTCTTTGTTTTCTCTTAGCACATATACTTATTATGTCCATAATATGATATAGATTGTATATTTTTCGTTAAAAAAAAAAATTCAATTCATAGCTACTTATAAAAAATTTTAAATCTTTTTAATTACAAAATTATTTGTGAATATTCATGATTTTAGAGAATTATGTCAATATTTGAACAATGATTTTATATAAACTTTAAATGTAGACGATCATAATATTTTTTCCTATAATGAAGCTCGAGTTTTCTCTACAGCGATTTGAAGAAAAACTTATGGGAAACTTTGTGTTGAATTTTTAACCTTCGATATAGTACAAAATGTTATGCATTTTCAACTACAAAATTACTTACAATTTTTGATTTTTCTCGATTTCGACATCATGTTTCGTAATCATTTGAACTTTAAACGCTTATAAAAAAAAAATCGTAACACAATTTTCGAATTTTTTTTTTAAGCTACAATATGAACAACTTATAAAAAACTTCAAAATAAGTTATCAAGTTTTTTTTTTGAGCATTCAAATTTTTTACTATCGACATTTCAAAAAAAAAATAAAATACTTTTGTGGTTTTTCCAGATTTATTTTGAAAACTATAGGAAATTGTTTACTTTTGATCTGTATAATGCACTAAGGACATTTTTTACCGGAAATCACACCTGAAGGTTTAAATTGAAGAATTATTTCGACAATTTATAGTGTACACATATTACAGATACAAAACAAAAAAAAAACATGCATCATGGTAAAATCAATAGGTACATTCATCACTCCGTTTATAATTTAAAATATAAGAAATAGTAAGATTATATAGTGAAGTTGAAGTACCAAACGAGGAATGGACGATGTGTTAGGTAACTCCAACATAATACAAATAACTGGTTTCTTAAAATATTAATGGAAAGTTCCAAAGAATGGAAGAAGTACTTTGATAGGTAGTCCATGACCATATTTGAAGACAGGATGTACTAAAGTGTGGATATTATGAAATTAAAATTGACGATGGAAAAGATATTTTGTAAGAGGCAAATTGTAGAAAAGAAATTTATGTATGCCATTTATAGATTTGGAAAATGCATATAATAAAAATCTAAGAAAAGTATTGTGATAGACATTAAGAAAAATGGAGTACCCAAAGGTGTATAAAAGTTATAAAAGATATGAAGAGTAAATTATGAGAGTATTATTATTTAATATAAGAGTAAGTGTGTACCTAAGTCAGGTGTCTTATCAATTCTTTTTTTTATATCAGTTATTATATTACTCATACCTACATAATAAATGCACGGTAGCCAAAGCTTTAACTTGTAGATATAATTTATATCTTTTATTTTAAATTACTTAGTTGGAACATTTGATGAAATTACCAGTTGCTTAATTTTATTTTTCAATCATCAAAAATCTAAGTTGAATAACTTATTAATTACATTTGAACAAACAAGTTTTTAAATTTATATTTTTATCTATAATAAAAAGTAACTTTTAACTTAAATTACTATTTTAAACAAACTAACTTTTAACTACCTAAATTAAAAATTTGGAAAATTTTAGAAACTAACTTATATTCTAACGTAATCTATTTTTTGATATACATATATATATATATATAAATAAATCAACTTGAACTAGTTGAAAAAAAAGACTAACTCACTAACTTGCCAATCTTTGGAATAGATTCATGTACTTATTAATGGTGGTATAAAAGAATTGTGATTTTGAGAATGGTGTTAAAAATTGGATTATTATGAATGGAATATCAGGTCAATTGAGTAACGAAATTTTGTTGAGATTAAAAAGTAGTTTTTATAAAACAATTATGGAGCTAATTATATTATATGGATTCGACATATTATACCGAGTGTCAGGCAGTGGACTATAAAACAAAAGAGGGTTAAAATCTTAAGGTAAATGAAATGACTATGCAATGGCGGTTTTTAGAAGGGGCGATGGGGGTAATTGTCCCTCCCGGGCTATTTTTATATTATGTATTAATATAACCCGTACCTATTAATACCTAGATAGTAATTTTTATTGAGGGGTGGGGGTTGACATTTTGACAACCACCCTCTCCCCCTCCCTTGAGATTAGATCAAAACTGCCACTGTGACTATGGAGGATAAAATATTAAAATTATTCTAAGAAGTTTTGGCTTTATTTACCTTACAAATTAACCATTTATAATATATATATTTTTTCTGATATAACTCTTAGAGGTCGAAATGATGTGTAGTTAAAGATTGCATAGTAATATTGCATATAACATGGAAACTATGGAGGTCAAACTCACAGGGCTCACTTTAGTTTATGGTCCAATATAAATATTATAAAACAAACATTTGATCAAAGTTTTTTTATAACAGATTGAATATTACTTTACAACTATCATGTTCATATTATTTAATAAATAATAATAAAAATATTGATATATATTTCTATTTTTGAACTTCATAAATTTTCAAGTTCTTGATTATTCCAAACTGGATTTAAAACTATTATGATATCATTATAATAACTAACATTTTATACAGGAATAAAGTTAGAAATAAGCAAAAAAAGTCATTTTGGAAAATATAGAAAATCAATGACAATAAATAAACATCAAACCTTGAGACTTGTAGGTATGTTGAAGTACAATCTAAACCTAATGATCAAGTTAACTTTAACTTATCTATTTAAATAGAAAATGTGGCATGCAATTGAACTAAGGGATGACAAAGGTAATTTATAAGTATAAAAATTTCAGTTATGGTCAGAATAGCTTTTAACTGTAATATATTTTATAAATACAGTGAAAACTCTTTATAACAATTATAACGTTAACATTACATAATAATGGTTGTTTTGCTTTATAACTCATTAGTGGACCCATTCTCTATAGTGTATTAGTCACTTCCAATAACAAAATAATATTTTGTTTCATAATATAATTTACATGTTTTCATATTATAAATTATAAAAATTATCCGCATAAATGCCAAAATTTCCAAATATAATTATTATATTCTTTGATTATTTACTATTTCATTGTAATAATACAGTTATAAAAAAATATACAGAGTACCTAAACAAGTTTAAACAAAGATTATTGTGTAAAATATAGTATGTATAATAATTATAATATATTTTAGTAAAATAATAAATAATATATAATTAACAACTTATGTAATATAAAAATAATAATGTAACCTTTATAGGTACATAAATAATTAAAATTTTGATTTTTTAAACTCTCTCTATTACATAAACTTTGTACAATGAAAGAATTTTCTTTATCCCTTTAAAATGGTTAAAAAGAGTTTTCACTGTGTGTTAATTATTAGATTTTTCCAACTTATTGTACTAGTTAACAAATAAAAAAAATAAATATTAGAAATTTTTTGTATAGTATGTATTTAATTAGTTCTAAGAACCTAAACTACTAGTTGGATTGCATATTTGCATACTAGAGAAACAAAAGTTAATATTATTATTATTAGATAATGATTAAATTTTATTAATTTAGCTAAAATTATAGTTACTAGTTTTAACGTTTAATATTGTATTTTCTTACATCTAGTTGACTTGCTTTTATGGCACATTTTCTAGCACATCAGTATTCACAGAAATCTTTATCTATTAGAGTAACAGTATCAATGCTACCCACAATTTCTGTAAAAGAAAGTATTATAAGAAAATATTTATGTGATCTAATAATTTATTTAATAAAATCTAATAGGTGAATTCTTAAAATAATAAAAAATATTTATTCATTTTAATTTCTTTATTAATAGATAGGGCTAAATAAGAATCAGATCAAGACTGAAAAATAAATTAAAATATATTAATTATATATCCATTGTTTATATTATAAATTTTACCTTTTGTAAAAATAAAAAATGATTTTGAACTGCAATTATAATTTTTTGTCTAATAATCAAGGATTTGTTGTAAATACTTGCATAAGATTTACTAGACAAAAAAAATGTATGATTTGACATTGTTCATTACTGATGATGCTCCCACAACTTATATTTTTAATGATTTTGAACTTTTGTAAATCTATTTCCAGCTAAAATAATAAATAATACGTATATACTATAACCATATAAGACATAAGCAGAACATAATATTTTTTTTTTAATAGGTGACGTACTCGTCTATGATAATCATAATAAAATGATCTTCACAAAATTATAGGAATCATGGTATTTTAGATTTTGCAAAATCATTACGTCTGTCGTCTAACTTACTGCTGGAAACCACACTTGTCTAGATTATTATCTATGAATGAGTATCATAGCGGCTATTACCTGTCATTTGGTAGTTGAGATCGTACTATTCATATATTATATTATATTATCTTATAAAAATCTTGAATATGATTTAATTTGTCATGCGTCGTACAAAGTATTTGTTATTGTGAATAAAAATTTAATACAATATTTTTTAACATAATCAGTAATCATTAAAAACTGTGATAAAATCACAAAATCGGAATCGATGTTATTATATCTAAATATTATCTTTAACCGTGGTTTGTATTGTATTAACATCGACGTCAACAAAACTGTCGTGCGCTCGTGCCTGAAACAACTGTAAACATCATCAAAAATATTTTGTGATAACACCAGTCACCAATGCAATATTATGCTTATGCTTATGTGTAACTCTGAGTGTCTGTGTACGGTTACGTCTACAACTCTATACCTACAACTCTATACGAGTTACAACTCACCGAGTCACAACCATGATTAGCATAGTTTAAGATATTATTGATTATTATACATATTTTGATGCTACTCACTAATAAAATTCAAATATGACACTATGTCAATAAACCAAACTGATTTGTTGGTTTTACGTTACATCTGAAATCGAGTTTTTTTTTTTTAAATACACGAAAAAATGATTACCACCATCCATACGAAAATACAATAGCCGAGCACCACAAATACAATTGAAGAACAAATCATTTTAAACAGATAACGAATTTTAAGGTAAAATTTATTTTTAATATATGTTATTCATTGTTTATC
This sequence comes from Aphis craccivora, assembly GCA_009835225.1. Taxonomy (NCBI): domain Eukaryota; kingdom Metazoa; phylum Arthropoda; class Insecta; order Hemiptera; family Aphididae; genus Aphis; species Aphis craccivora. Next base: position 67,665 of record VUJU01000585.1, on the reverse strand, counting down.
ATTCAACTGTTTAAGAGCTTATGACATGGTTGACCGTCTGTTGACACTTGACACCCTTTATGCTGTAAGCTTCATGCATTTTTAATCATTATAAATGGTCAGTCATCTCTAAAGTTAATAGGTCTTTGGTCATCTTAAATACATATTATATTATGCCTATGATTCACCTGTTAGGTTATTTAATTCCTGTATAAATAGGTAAAGTTAATCAAAACTATCATTTAAGTTTTTTATTAATACAAACTATATAGGTATATATTTTTAAATTAAATTGTGTATATATATATATTTATAATTTTTTTCTTTTAGGTACTATGGTACTCTAATATATAGGTTAGGTTTTAATTATTATCTTGATATTTTCTTGTTCTACCTTAAAATTCACTTAATGCCGATATTGTATGGCTCACTTAAAATACCATTTGTACCTATTTATTTATTATTTAATTAGCATTTTATTTATCTTTTAAACTAATTAAATTAAAAAGTATTTAAAGTTCTTACGAAAAATCAAATTTCTAACAATGACCGAGAAAATGCTCAATTGACTGTACATCTGTACTCAACAAATGTAAACAAATATGAAAAACATCCAAAAACTTCTTAGAAATCTTTTATATCTAATCTAATCTTGGGCAAATAATCAATAAAATTCTTACTAGTTAAGTAAATATTTTGGCCCTTTATATTACTTTTAGAATACACATTTCATTACCACTAATATTCTCCATACTAAAATATTAGGTATGATAGTATTAAAACTATAAAACTTTCTGCAAGCACTTTGCATATCATTAAGTGATACCACTACCTTAGTTATATATTAATAAATATATTACATTTATATATTTGTTTTGTTAAATACAATTCAGCCACCTATTTTTAAAAATCATAGTTCAAGTCATTTATATATGTTATTTCTTATTACCAAGATTCAATTTAACGGTGTTTAAAATTTAATAAATATCTACAGCATTATGTTTTATAAAGTTATTATTTATACAATTAGCAAAAAAAAAAAAAAATGTGACCATGTATTTTCAATTATTTTAAATTGCTTGTAAGATAAATTTATATGGATAAAGACCATATCCAGACATTTTTTTTTTGAGGGGTGTCTAAAACACGTATATTGTAATTTTATTGAATTTAGGTTCATCAATAACAAATAATATATTATTAGGCACTATAATAATATTTTAATGTGATAATGTGAAAACAGTCAATAGTTAATTTAATTAGAGTTCAAATTATTTATGGCTGAAAATATTTATGTTAGTACTTAAAATAGTTATATTAAATATTTGTAAAATATTAAAGGAATTTTCGTGAGGGTCCGGACCCCCTTTTATACAGTTTTGATAAGGAATCTCATATTACAGTCTCAAGATTTTTGATTGACAGAAAAAATTCCCAATCAAAATCCAGAATCCCGATTACCCTACTGATTACAGACACCAAAGTCCAAAGATAATTAAGATTTAAATTTATATAGATTATATCTTTATAAATAGTTTAAACTTTAAAAAACTTTTAATTATAATTATAATTTTATTTTGTTATGAATCTGTTTAAATTTTATTCTTTAAAATTACAAAATTCTATCATCCTGTATATATTACATAATTATTATTTTGGTTTTTACAGAGTTCAATAATAAAATCAAGTGGCTCTATTCATCAATAAATATGGATGTTAAATTGAGTTTAATCCTAATGCTATCATTTCCATTTGTTACACCAATCCGTTGGCTTATGCATCCAAATACACAAAAATGTTTACGTGAAGAACTCAGACAAAATGTATTGGTAAAAGGTGATTATGAGATTGCATCAATTGAAGGTCAGTTTATGGATTATATAGTTAGAGATTCTAAAGGACACATCTTGGCAAATAAACAAGACATTACTAAAGGGAAGTTTACGTTTAGTACTGAAAATTATGATATGTTTGAAATTTGCTTTAATTCCCGTGTACCTGGATATCAAAGGGGAACCTTGCAGGAGGTTTCATTAAACATTAAAACTGGTGTTGAGGCAAAAACATATGAGGGACTTGGAGAGGTGGCTAAATTGAAACCATTGGAATTAGATTTGAAAATGTTGGAAGATTTATCGTCTTCTATTGTCCAAGATTTTTCTGATATGAAGCACCGTGCCGAAGAAATGCGAAGTACAAATGAATCAACAAGCAAAAGAGTCCATTGGTTCAGTATGTTCAGCATTCTTTGTTTATTCGGATTGAGTGTATGGCAGATCTTATACTTAAGGAGATATTTTAAAGCTAAGAAACTCATTGAGTAATATTAATGTATGTCCATTAAAATTTTGTTTTTCTTTTACAGTCTTACATTAAAATATATAATATAAATTGTAATTGCAAGTTAAATTGTCTTACCTAATTTATTTTATTTGCTATGAAATAATATATTTACACATTTTAATAAAAAAATCAATACATTATGTTTTATTATTTTTATAGAAGTTGTATAAATAAATTATTATTTCATTTTTGGAGGTTAAACAGTAGATTCCCAATGAATAGTTTAACATTATATTTGCAGTGGCAAATGCTGACCACAATGTATGAACATGCTCATTTATAAACATTATCATTTATCATATGTTTATACATAATATAGCCAAATATTAATAATATACTTCATTGAGAAACATAACTGAATGCGCATTGAGGATGTCCTGGATAGTTAAGACAAACAGTCCCTTGTCAGCTAGTACAATTTTATGAAAAGCTGGTAACCAGTCAATTCATTCTATTTTTAAAATACAACAGAGTAAAATAGATTATTCTGAACATTCAATTGCAAATCTATGTAATACTGTAATTGTAATACCAAGTCAATTCATGCCAATAAAACGATAATATAAATAAAATTGTAGTATCTGTTGGCTATCTAAGTCCTAAGCCCAAGTTTCGATGTAATAGATATTTAAATATTTTTAACAAATATTGTTTGATTAAGTACATACTTCAAGTATTTAACATAATATTTTAATACTACTTAACACGTAGACTGCGTATGTATTTTTGCAGTTTTCACACAGTGCGTATGTTTCTTTACTAAAAAAAAATATAACAATTTTCTCCTATTTGGTCATACGTTCAAACGGCATATAAATACATATTTTAAAACACACGTTTAATAACGCTAAATAATAATTTTCGAATAAAATTAAAATAGAAGTCAGATATTAGTAAAAAAAATATCTTATATTACAAATTATAATTAACAAGTAAGTATTTTTATAAGGAAATATAAGAAATACAAAACATCAAAACATTCCTTTTTGTTGTTTTTGTCTTGCAGCATTTCTTCTGTTATGATTACCACGGAATGCTTTGTTCTCATTTTTCCTCTGCCTGTCCAACTCAACATTTGACCCAGATGGGGTAGCTGACGAAGAAGCAGCTGCTTGTGGTTTACCTTACACAATGAGACATGTTTACAAAAAATGTTGAGTTTTTTGTTTTTACTGGCAAATACTTACTTCGATTGGATCTATTAGATTGCTTTGCAGCATATCTTCTAGCTTGTCGTTCTCTAACTTCTTCAGGGTTTTCACAGAATGGTTGAAAATTCAATACTTGCTGCGGTTCATCATCTGAAGATTCTTCTTCCACCAATTCAGTTACAGATTTTTTCTCTATTAAAACCCTTGGTACAACATCTGGTCTTCTCTTTTCATTTTCATCTGCCGGTTCTGGTATGACATATTCAACTTCATCATATGTGTCATCATATTCATCATTATAATATGACTCTAATTCAGCACATGTTATTTCAGTGAAATTATAATTTTCATAAAATGTTCGCATTTCATTCCGGAAAGATTTATCATCTAAGACCGCCTTAAGTTTTTTAAGTTTCTTATTTCTTAATAAAAATAAAACATAATATTATTATAAATTAATTATTGTCTATCAATAAATATTAAGTTATATTTTATTCCTTGAAGGAATAAAGCCTACTCAGCTTACCCTTTAATTGAAGGATCAAAGCCAGTAGCATTATCCTCATACTCTGAGATCAAAGGAAGATTTAAATCATATTGAGTAAGTTCGACAGGAAGACAATTCTCCAAGACCATATTTATAACTTTTTCAGAATCCATTTCATAATATTCTAAACATTTCTACGCAACAATAAAACATTAATCATAAATAAATATTATGATTAAAAATATAAATTAACTGACCTGAATAAATCCATCTCCTAAATGGGGTAATAAATCTTTAACATTATTTATAAGGGACTGTAATTTTGCATTTTCTATATTTGAACTACTGGATTGTAACTTGCAAATAAATATAAATTTATAATTATTATCTTGTAATTATATAGAATATTAAAATAAAACTTGATAAAATAATTACCTCTAATTGTTGCTCTTCTAATTCTTTTTGTTCTAATTCAGTATATGGTTTATTAATTAATTCTAATGATTTTAATAAATAATCAAATCTTGTTGAGTCTCTAAAAAATGTATTTTTTTTTTTTTGTTAAAATATTTTCAAATAAAATATGAATCATTCAAAAATCTTACATTTGTTTGTTAAATTGTTGACATTTCTTTATATCTTTAGTTAAATTATACACAACATTATAATCATTGATAAATTCATTGTATGCTAATAGCTCACTAATAACTTCTAAATATTCTTCTACTGCATTCTCTGATCTTAAAAAAACAATTACCTAATATAACACTTATTGTTATTAGAAACATAAATTACTTAAGATATATTTTTACTTTTTTGTAGTTTGGGTAGATATATGATTCAAACATTGTCGAACACACTTCACAAGTAATAATCTTGACGCATGTAGCTTTTCTTGGAATTTTTCCAATTTATTCATTGCAATCACTTTCTTATAAATTAGAGGTTTTATAGTATGATAGAAAGAAGCTATTCTAAACAAATATTGTAAAAAACATACAATTTAGAAGTTGATTATAAATACTTAATTAGGTTTTATATTTTTCATACATACTTAAGATGTAATTTCTCTTGATAGAAAAAACTAGAGGCTATTGGATAAATTTCCAAAAAATTTGAAATACTATATGATGTGTCTAATAAAAAATTAATTATATCTTCAATCATACAAAGATTTCCTTCTTCTATGTTAGTAGAAGTTTCATTACTTTCATATCTGTGATTACCATACTCAATGTCTAATTCGATTTTATCTTGAAATTGACTTAAACACTAGCAATTATATTATTTAAAATGTTTAATACCAATATTGCATTTAATTTGTTATTTCATGTAACTCACTTTAATTGTAAATTGAATAGAGCTTTTTAAATTTTCTTTGTATAAGCTTTGACAAGTAAATAGTTCCTTGAATATTATTTCTAATTCCTTTTTATATAATTCACCGTAAATTGAACAAATATCAAACAGCATGGGAATACTTATAATATTGTTATTACATAATAAGCCCCACATATAATGAGGTGACATATAATTCTCCTAATAAAATAAATAAAAATAATTATAAATTGTTTAAAATACACTGTGAAAAATTACTTCATTTTCAGAGGATGTAGTTAGACGTCTAAATAATTTATATGCAAAATAATCAATTTCATTGTAAATTTTTAAAATATCACTATCTTCTGGAAGTTGATCCATTAAATGAGGAGGAGCAGCTTCTTGAAAAAATGTACATAATCCCATAGTAGCTTGTTTGTTAAAAACAACTGTAGACCAAAATCTAAAATATTAAATTAATATTAATAATGAACTTGAATATGTATTAATTATAAAAATATTTACTCTTTGAATGATAAATTTAGAAGAATTTTAAAGTCTTTAACTAAATACTTCATCTGTTCTATCCAACATTCTTTTTGATCCAAAGTATTGGTAATAGATTTTAATGGATGAATATATCTCAAAAATTGTCTTTTTATAGCCAACTTTTTATCCTAAATATTTTAATTCAATACATAAAAAATTATTATGGTATTTAATATTTTATTATTATAACAAAATATTTAGTTTTATTCTTAATTAATTTTCATCAATTAAAGCCTATAAGACTCAAAATCACTATAATATTAAAAATTTAAACAAAAACCGGATTTTTATGAATGCATATTTGCTATGTAAAGGTATTATAAAACATTAGTAGGTAAAGTATGTAATTCAAATTAAAACTATATAGACATATAGGTAGTATATACTATACAAATCTTTAAATATTAGCTACATGAAAAATAATACTAATAAATAAAAATACTTGAACACTCAAGTCAAAAACAATAATTATAATAGTAACTATTAAATTTCATAAAGCTCTTAATATTTTAGGATTAAGTTAGATTAAGTTATGATAATTTAGTAAGATGATAACTAAAAACCTAATATAAATTAGTTATACTACATATTCCAGTATAAATTAAAAATTAATTATATAAAATACATTTAAAATTGAGTTAAATTTCATAATAAAAACTGAAATTAGCAATATATTAGTCTCTAAAAAGTGCATGTACCTAAAAATTAAAAGCTTATATAAGTACACGAAAAAACCATTCAATTACAAAGACAACATTATAAGATAATAATTTATAATTATATAATTAATAAATAGTATTTCTAAATTTTACTTCGACTGTCATATTCAGGTGTAAGTATTGCTTTGACCACTGCGACGAAATTCAATTTTTAATACTTTATAATATATTATAACTATATACCTATTATATATTATAACTAGCATTAATTATGGAATAAAGAAACTTAGGAAAAAACATGAAATTACTGAACATAAACTAAAAGATTAGAAATAATTTTCTATTTCTATCACGATTAAAACCACTATCATTGGTAGATAAAGAAAAATAGTAAACACTTTCTATAATTCTATTATCAATTATCATATATTCATATTCTTGCTATCAAAGGTTGATAGTATCATTAGTTATAGTGGTTATAGAATACATGACATGACCTAAGTATACCCTAGAGGCCTAGAACACTGAACAATCCTTAGCTATAGAATAGACAATTCTAACCCGCCTCTGATCATATACTATTATACTAATATGAGTATGGTATTTAAATTTAATCTGGGGCCAAGCTAAACCATCAAAATTTGAGGGTTATAACTTATAAGTTTAAAGTTATAACTGTTATAAGATATAATGAGTCTTAAGATTAATTAATGCAACTCCTTGATTTTTAAATGTATAAAAAATACACATTTTTAAGTGTTTCAACGCTATGTATAACGATTTACTAATCCTAATAGTTGACAAAGTGGCAATTCGTCATTAGAAAAAATGTTATTGAAAATTCAACTAAAATTATAAATATCTACCTCTCATGTCAATATATCATCGATTAGATACCTACCTAGAAAGATACCCTTCTTTCTAGATACCTAAACCTACCATTCTCAACAACCCACCTAGAAAAATTGAAAGAAAATGGCTAAGAAACGCCTTTATATAAATACTAAACAAAAACGGCTCCCCTCTGTACTCATCTTAATTTAGATTTACTATTGTTAAACAGTACCTATTTCGCATCTGGGCCACCTAAGGGAGGCAGTCTCCCTCAAATCATTTAAAATTTAAACTAACTTATTACACCTTCATAACATTTACTTAGTATGCTATATTTGCTATATTTTGTATATAAGACATAAGTATTATAATTTAAACTTTTTCATAAAAAAAAATATATATATACATATAACATATTATGCATTTGAAGTTCAAATTTTTACAAAATTACATAGGGATAGGTACCTACCTATTTTAAAGATGTACCTATGTTAATTAATTTGTTATGCATCTAAAACTTTCTTGGTGCATTATAAAGGTTAAAAGGTCATAAGTAAAAATGTAGTTTTCAAAAGTGTCAGAAAAAAAACCCCAAAAAATAATGGAATAACATGCATTTTTTAAAACCCATAGACATATTAATATTATTATCGTTATGCACCTATATGAAAAAACCACTTTTCAATAATTCGATTTTTTTATTTTGCTGTAAATCAGTAAACCTGTAACTTAAAAACGATTTACTTCTATTTATTCCTAGACAATTGAAATTTGCAAATTTTCTTAAGGATTTTATTTTGAAATGTTGATAACAATTTTGGCAGCCCAGTTAGGATCAATAAATTTACTTTCCGTGTGTCAGCTAAGTCGCGCGTGAGTGATCGTGTACTGGGCTGGCCTGTGCAATTGCATTGAACTACATTCGTCAATCAATTCGTTGTTTGCTTACTCGCGATTTCGCTAGACGCTAACCATGTCGATTTCATAAAGTGAGTTTACTCGTTGGAGTGTAGGACAGACAGCAAGTAGCGACAAAAGTAGCCCGGCGGCCGGTAGTCAACTTATACACGAGCGATTATTATAAGCTTTGGTTGTATATATTTTTTGAGTTGGCAAATATTGTATTTGAAATCGCCAATCTTGGAATAACACCTCCTTCTCCACTAGTTTGTACTATAAAAAGTACAAAAATTATCACTCTAAAACCTTCTACTCTCAATGTAATTTTAAGTTAAGAAGATTATGGGCCTTCGCCTTTTACACACTTGGACAGTGGGCTTCCAAGTCTCAAGACGCCGACGCCACGATAGTACCGGCCGATAAAATTGACGCGGCACAATTTTGTTCCGCGTTCGAACAAATATATTAATATATTATAATAATAATTAATATTAAGCCCGACTTGGCGTAAACACAACAAAATAATAATAAAAGTGTGTACCTAACGGTACACGCTGTGGAGCGTCACGCGGTCGTTCCGTGAAGAAATATAACGCAGATGACTAGGTAATAGTAATCAGGTTCTGTTTATTTCTTTATAAAATTAAATTTAAATACAAATTAAGGAATATGATTCACGGACCCGAGACTGGCGTACTATCGGACTATAGGTTCGACTGGTTCGAGACCATTTCACGATTTAGGAATTTTTGTGGTTTTATATAATTATAAGGGTGGAGGTACTCAGGTACGGATTGTGTTCTCAAAAAGGTAAATCGTACGCAATCGGGTTCTAACCGCGTGAGTGTCCAGTACCGCACGGCCCGGCGACGATGTGTCTCATTGCCGGCGACCAAGCCGCGGTCACGGAGCCGTTGGTCGTAACGTCGAAGGCGTTCGCCAGGAAGACTTGATGATGTTCCGAACATCGTGTTCGGATTACGGGTCGAACGGTGTACAAGTTATGGCACTAATTTGTAATGCCGAGTCAACGAGTACACGAACCACGCCTGCCACGTTATGTACGGACCGATCGCGCACATAGGGCCGTGTCCAACATTACTGCCACTGGCTGACGTGGATGTAACGCGGACGGCGGACGCACACAACGCTCTATGTTCGCCGACGATGTGGCTTGCGATCAGTGGCGTAGCTAGACAATTTTTCTTGGGTAGGTACCTTGGGTAGGCCCGATATTTTGATGGAATAAGGATTATCAATTAATATTTTTATTAAATAAAAAACATAGTATGAAACATTCATTTTTGGAAAAAAGTGGGTATAGGCCTGGGCCTATCAGCTAGGCCTACCTGCTGGCCACGCCACTGCTTGCTGCGATGACTGAGAATTCGATGGCGGGGAGTATAGTAACGGCGCGACGCGGAGGAGCTTTGTGTAACGGCAGCGGCGATGGGCTGCACGGAACGACGGTCGAGGACAATAACCGCGGTCGGCCTCGTGGGTAAATATTATACGGCATGGTACAACGCGGCGCCGGACCACGTCTGGCGATTCTTTGCAGAGGACGCGATATATAGGTACTGTCACGTAGACGTGGACGTGCCGAGAAACACGGAAACAAGAAAAAGAGACAAGTGCCGGTCGCGGGTTTGCGTCGTTTGCGAGCCGTTGGAGAACGCGGCGGCACCGGAGACCGACCGGCCACGACGAAGACGACTGCCGATGGCTGGTCGTCCAGTCCGTGGAAACAGTCCGGACAGTCCGGTGCTCGTCCGACCGACCAGTTACTGGTTATGGTGACGACGGAGAGGTTCATCCAACCGTTTGTGGTTGAGCCCCCGTCGTTCACCGTCGTCGCTTCTGTCGTGATAGTGAAACGCGCTGTCGCCGAGCCGCACACGGAAGGTTAGGTGTTGAAGACCGACAGACCTCGTACGAAAATCGCCTGTTTTTCGGCTGTTCGACGGTCTCAGTAAATAAGGAGCACCTTCGAAAAAACCATTCACCCGTTACGGTACAGTTTTGATGGTGCTGATCAAACGCGGAGTCGACCGGAATCGAAAGCCGACCAAGTAGGGACGGATTTGTTGTGTTTGAGAATGCGGAGTCCGTCGATGGGGTACTTAGCCGGTCAGCCGACTTTATTGTGCAAAGGCGACCGTGTGAGCGTGAGCTGTTCTACAAAAAGCCGTCGATGACGTGACGTGTCAAGGACGCGTCAAATGCGGTAGATTTTTTGTTACAAAAATTATACGTGATGTGCTCTGTACGCTACTGAAAACTCGACTGAATATTCCGACGTTGTTATTAATTAGAAACTATGGTGAAATAATTATTATAAAACAATATTATACCACAGATTAAATAAAACTATTTAATCTGTGATTATACTAGCCAGCAATGATCGCTCAAAACATTCAAAACGTTATTAGGTATCCCAATCCCATTAACGACCAACGGGACTTCTGTGTATTTTATCCATTTAAACATATAATAGGTAAAATAAATTAAGTACTGACTTGAATCAGTTGAATCATGAACTAAAATATCTTAGTTCATGATGCTTGAATTAAATTAAATCTGACCATATAGTGACATCAGTGGCGTATCCAGGATTTCTAAAAGGGGGGGCAAAAAAAAAAAAAAATTAAATAAGTATATAACATTCAAAGAACAGTATTTTAAATTTTTCAAATATGTGCATTATTGTTTGTCATTATTGCATTTTTATTTGATGAGCTTGTATCCTATTGTTTTAACAACAACCAATTACCAATATTAAAAAAAATAATAATCACAAATGTATCAGTATTAAGGTGAACACCAGCACACGTTTATTTTCTTACCGAAATTAGAACTAAATCGGTGGACTCATATTATTTAATTTCTGCTTTTTAGAGTTAGAACAATTAAAAATTGAAAACAATTTCTGTTTTGAATCAGCAATACCAAATACATTTAGACTTTAGTCAAAACAATTTAACAGGATATCCGAGTTATTATTTATTTACATGAAATATCAATAAATGATAGGTATATTATTTTACAAAAGAACAAATAACTAATTAGTAAGTTTTAACAGTGTCGGTTTGGCCCACCCGGCTACCCGGCGATCGCTGGGGGTCCTTGGAAATTTTATATATTAGGGGACCATGTTTAAATAGAAAATAATAAGTTAACTCGCGATTCCTCATTCGAATTCCAAAATTACCTAATTTGTAAACATTGAGGAGGGCATGGCCCCTGTGCCTCCCCTGGATACGCCACTGTAGTGACTTATAAGTTACACCACTTTTAATCGATAATATTCCCGAAAATTGTCTGTGAAATCATAAGATGGCGTTAAATATATCACTCAATAAAATAAATATAGTTTAGGCCATAAAACAAATGTCAACATTTATATTAATAGCCACAGAGCGAAACTGCGAACTCCTTAAATGAGTTAAACGACCAATAGGACTTATTTGTCCCACTCCTAAAAAATATATTAAACAACCTCCAACTTGAAAGTTCATAATTTTTAAATTCATCAAAACATAATAATTATTTATAACGGTGCAAAAAAAAAATCATACTTCTATCACCATTTATTATTGATCTACAAAGAGTTTAAAGAGTTATTTGGGCATGTAATATGTATGTACTATCATTGATTATAAATATTATTTTTAATCAATGGTACTACGTTCTATAGAAAATAGAACGTCGGCAGTCATAGAGTAATATTATTTACTCTAATACTCAGCAATACGTGACAATACCACGATTTAAGATAATCTTAAATCAGTTAAATCGTAGGCAATACTCTAGTAGTAGTAGTATGCCGCCACTTCACCAGCACTGTGCCAGCACGATATTTAAAGATCGCGGTTAGGTCGGTCGCCGGGTATGATGATAACTAAAAAATGATAAAGATTGATAAATGTAATCGCCATTTTACCGCCAGCATGGCTCTGTACAATTTTTTCCTGTATTCTGCCGTTGACCATTTTACTGACACTGTTGTCCGGTGCTACCAATAACCATTTCCACCTGATTTTTTAATAGAAACCTGCCGCTGAGGCTGCTGATTACAATTTCAAGACGTGTTCAAGTACTTTTTTCAATTTATTATACTTGTCACACGACAGACGACAGTATGACACATGTCTTGAGACTTGTTTCGAGATAGTTTACTGTTTAGGTAGTTCTACTTTTAGTTAAAAATATGGCTTTAAAGCTATCTTGGCTTGGATTGTGCCATGTGCATAATATGCTTTGAGTGTACAACGTTTTCTGTACCTTATATTAAAGTGTACAGGCCGTAGACAATTATTATTATTACGTATGTCTACGATGTCCTAACGTGAACGCGTGGGCTTGGAATTTTGCTGTTCAGTATTTGATGAAAAATCATATGACTTCGTTGAAGCCCCGTCGCTGATATCGGATTTCGTGGAGTCGGAAAAAAGCCGCAAAACGGCGCACCGTATTAAATTTCTGGTACCATTGGCTGACGGGTTAGACGGGGGAGGGAAACGGTCGCTTTTTACCAACGACTACCCGGTATGGTTGGTTGGTAACATTGATACTATGAGGGAAAAAAAAAAAGGAGAGAGTAAAATATAGTGCGGCGATCGGTTGTTTTTTTTGCTCCGTTTGTCACCGCTAACGCGTTTTGATGATAAATTTTGCGCGTCCGCCGATCGAACCGACGAAACGAAACATCGTGAAGTAACACACGCTCGTCCGTAACGCCAACGTCTGTCCATCCGGCATCCATTCGACGACCGATTCCATTCGGTACGTTGTGTCGTTGTCCGTCGTACGGTTTTTTTTTTAATTCGTATCTCGCACACTACCGTCTCGTTCAATCATGTCTTCGGCGTGAATTAATCATTATCAGGCGGTAAAGATCATTGAAAACACGTTATTCTATCTATTTAATATATATATATATATATATTTACATGTTAATAATTAATTTATATATATAAGAAAATTTAGTAGAAGTACATAATATATTATAACATTTATGTGTGTGGATGCTTATGTATAAATAGAAAAAAATAATAGTACATAATATTACATATTTTATGTATATTTAAAATACTTGAAAATTCGATACATCTATATCTAATTTTAATTTCACGGGACAACTGAAAAGAGTAAGTTTCATAATTGATTTAATGGCTAAGCAATATGTATATTGTATGTGCCATATTTTCTAAATTTATGTTGTTCCTTTGAAAGTTTGTCTCACTCCCTCTTAACAGATCTATCACACTCCCAGTCGGTGGCGTGTGACTTTTTATCAAACAAAACATTCTTGCTCGTTACATCCTCCCTGCCTAGAACCACTAATCTGTTAAACTTGATTTTGTTTGCTTTGTTTTTATTATACCCTCTATATTTTGCATGTTACATGTTAATTTATAATTTGACCGTGATCATAATATATGCTACTTCTCACTACTAACTTGTGTTCCTTATGATTAATGCATTGGTTAAAATTGAGATATCATTTTGCAATTTTGCATCGACACACATTAACGAGTATTATTAAGTATAAAGATCTATATTTTCATAGTTAGCGTTCAGTTAATTAATTTTATTTTGCAATTTAACTTATTTTACCCTCGTACTTTGTTAATTAAAAATTTGCAGTGAATAATTAGAGAACCCTATTAGGTATATGATATAATTTATTTTAGTGTTTACATTTATTTTATTAATTTATTAGCCTAGTATTATTTCCTTAATTTCGCTAAGAAATATATTACCTACTTATGATAAATTACCTATGTGTATCTATAAACAAGTATGTTCAATGAAAAAACAGAACTTTTTAATTGTTTTTGAATTTATAATTTTATTACTTATATAAACAAAATTTTGAATTAGTTGATATACCTACTGTTTATAAAGGTATGTGCTTATAAAGATTTAGGATACATTTAAAATTTTATCAAGACGACATACCAAAGATGGTAAAAGTGTCTATAATGTGGATACTTAAATTCCTCAAGTATAACCCTAAGTACCTATAATTTTTTTTTTTTTTTAAATTTATTCATAGTTTATAAATACACTTTTTGTTTTTAGATCATCTGTTGATTTTTTTATTTAATACATGAAATATAATTATATAAATATTACAGCTTCTAATATTTTCTGGATTAAGTTTTTTCCCATTTTAAACCAATAAAAAAAAAAAAAATTAGTGTTGACTGTCAGGTATAATAATCAAATGTGTTTATCTTACATATTATAGAATAGATAAAAGATTTAATTAAAATTAACCTTTCAATATTATCACTTCACATGTTGAATATTATGTTTATTTTCAATAATTAAAAAATAATACCTATAGTTTAAATTTGGTTTGATTAAAATAATTAGCAATTAATATTCTTCAAATTAATGTACCATTCTCTTTGTTTTTTCTCTTGTTGATCCAAGAAGAATTAGCATTATAATTATTTCAATTAAATTAAATTATAGGTACATTTTGTTTTATTCCTTAGCAATTAGTAAAAATATAGTTTAAAATAGTTTGCTATAAATGTATGTATCTATATCATACCATGACTTATCTTTAAACTGATAGATGATATACAAATTAAGTTGAGTCTTATCAATCAGAAATTTATCTTGAGATTAATTAAAACAATTGACCTTTTTTACTTAAAATAATTATTTGAAAATTTAAATATATATATAGGCATTGCATTGATGATGAATTTCAAATAAAACAACTATGTAATAGAATATTTAAATTTAGTATTTATGTGTAATAGAATAGTCTATAATTTAATCAGTTAGTTATTCTTTACATTTGATATATTTTTGAGCTTGATATTATACCGTCCTGCAGATTGAATAAAAATTAAAGTTTGTCGCTCTTACCCTGACCAGTCATTCAGTTAATGTTATTGAAATAAACGCATGAATCCGCAATCTGGTACATGGCCACAATAATCGATGAGAACCCGATTAAACGGTACAAACCTTCCAGTCCGTCACCTCAGTTAAGATAGTAAGTTGTAAATAACCTAAATTCATAATTACAATTTTACAAAATCATTAGGTACAGTAGGTATACTTATGGTTTTGGGCTTGTATGCTTTTTATGAACACTTCCTTTATAGTATAACTTGCCTGTATTTGGTAATGTTTGTATTTACTATATGACAAAAAATATATAATATAATTTGCTTGTTGCGTTTTTGTTCACCAACATTAAGAATTTAAATTTTATAATATGCGAAATGATTTTTTATTTGATATTTAATTGTTTAATATCTTAAAAAACAAAAATGTAATTATGAACTTTTACTTTGTATAAGTGTATAATCTAGCTATAAGAAATCTTAGATATGCAACATATTTTGATTTTAAATTAACAAATCATAACTACCTATCCTATAATTTGTGCCGTGTATTTTGTAACTTTTTATTCTTTTATTTTATGTATATATATATATAATATATATTTAGAGACATTAGATGATTGCTTGAAAGTAAACGCTTTGTATATTACAGATACTTACAGCCTACAGGTTTATTCTAAAATATTCTTATAAATTATTTTTTAATATTTATTATCTATTTTACATTTATAAGTATTCCTGTTTATTTAATTAATAATGTTAATTAATTATATTTAGTCAAGAAAACGGAAATAGTATAATGGATCCAATGGATATATCTATTGAAAACAACGTAGCTACTGAAAAAATTGCCATCTTGGATGCAGGTGCTCAATATGGCAAGGTAATTGATCGCAAAGTCAGAGAACTAAATGTTGAAAGTGATATGTTGCCATTAAATACTTCTGCAATAACATTAAAAGAAAAAGGATATAAGTAAGTTCCCTATTTTTGGATTCATAGTTCTCAAAAAATATATATTTTAATTTTATTTTAGAGCTATAATAATTTCCGGAGGTCCAAATTCAGTTAATGCCGTAGATGCACCAATTTATGACGCAGACATATTTAGAATAGGATTACCAATCTTAGGTAATACTGTATTTAAAAAAAATAAATTGAAATTAAATTAATTAGTTTTTTTTTTTTAATTTAGGAATTTGTTATGGCATGCAAATGCTAAATAAAGAATTTGGTGGCCAAGTTGCTGCAACTGTTGGTCGTGAAGATGGTATTTATAATATTGATGTAGACTGTCAATGTTTATTATTTAAGTAAGTTCAGAGTAAATATAATATAGTCCATATCTTGATTTCATTTAATATTGCAGGTCATTGAACAAGACCCAAAGTGTTCTACTTACACACGGGGATCACGTTGTCAAAGTTGCAGATACCTTTAAAGTGATAGCCACATCCAACGATATGGTTGCTGCTATTGGTAATGATATTAAAAAAATGTATGGTCTTCAATTTCATCCTGAGGTTAGTAATAGTTAAGTTATAGGTACTTTATTTATATAATTAAAATTGTTTAACTTTTTTTTTTATATATATATATAAGGTCAATTTAACAGAGCAAGGTACTCAAATGCTTAAGTCATTTCTTTATGATGTGGCCGGATTTTCGGGAAGTTATACAGTCAAAAGTCGTGAAGAGGAATGTATTAAATATATAAGAGATCAAGTTGGTCAGAGTAAAGTTTTAGTACTATTAAGTGGTGGTGTTGATTCTACAGTATGTGCTGCACTTTTACACCGTGCATTAAATCGAGAACAAGTAATTGCTGTGCACATAGATAATGGCTTTATGCGTTTGGGTGAAAGTGAACAAGTAATGAAGTCCTTAAATGCTTTAGGATTAGATGTTAAAGGTATGTCAAAAAAATATGGTAAAATTATTCTTTTTACTGTAACTTCATAAACGTTTGGTTTTTAGCTGTAAATGCCACATTTGATTTTAAATATGGTACAACTATATTACCTGACTTGCATGTATCCAATCGTACAAGAATTTCTCCTCCCCTGTGTCAAACTAGTAATCCAGAAGAAAAGAGAAAAATAATTGGTGATGTTTTTGTCAAGGTATTAATTTATATAATTTCATGATGATTCAAAATTAATATTTATTTATATTTAGACTGCTGATAAGTTCCTTAAAACATTAAATTTGTCTTCTGAAGATGTGTTCTTGGCTCAAGGAACTTTAAGACCAGACTTAATTGAGTCTGCCTCAAGGTTAGCTAGTAGTAATGCAGATACCATAAAGACACATCATAATGATAGCAAGTTAATACGTGAATTACGAGATAAAGGACGTGTCATTGAACCTCTACAAGAATTTCATAAAGATGAGGTAATTTAAAAATTTTTAAAATTTTTTTTAAGATAAAGATTGAAGTAATTCTTTTTTATTTATTTTAGGTTAGAAGGTTAGGAATGGATTTAGGATTAAGCGAAAGTATTGTATACAGACATCCATTCCCTGGACCTGGGCTTGCCATAAGAATATTATGTGGAGAAGAACCTTTTATTGATAAAGACTTTTCTGAAACACAAGTTGTAGTTAAAATTGTTGTAGAATACAATGACATGGTTCTAAAGGTATACTATAATATGTGTGTGTATGTGTGATTGGATTAATGTAAAAAAGACTACTTTAACTTTAAATTTTTTATTTGAGTATGTATTTTATAGTAATTACTATTTTACTAAAATAATTATAAAACTTATAAAAGAAACGTTTTATTTTACATTGGTTCAACACCTCTGATATATATTACATTTTTAAAATATAATAATTATTGCAATACATTTTCTTCAATATTAATTAAATTAATGTTCTTTTATTAATCTTTAGAGCCATGCACTTTTAAATAGAATAGA
Source organism: Aphis craccivora (assembly GCA_009835225.1). Taxonomy (NCBI): domain Eukaryota; kingdom Metazoa; phylum Arthropoda; class Insecta; order Hemiptera; family Aphididae; genus Aphis; species Aphis craccivora. Next base: position 49,644 of record VUJU01000585.1, on the reverse strand, counting down.
AAATGCAACTTCTGAAAATGAACGAAAGTTGTTGCGAGAAATATCATCCAAACAGAAAATGGCTGCCACATTATTACCAATAAAAAGTGTAGGAGTTCAAGTATGTTAATAATTTAATATATATTTTAATATTGTTAATATATATATATGATATACAGCACGATAATTTTATTATGAATTGTTTATTATCTTTTAGGGTGATAAACGTTCTTACAGTTATGTAGTAGGCATTTCTTGCACAGATCCTGAACCTATATGGGAAGACCTTTCTTATTTGGCCCGAATAATTCCTAGGGTATGTCACAATGTCAATAGGGTATGTTACATCGCTGGTCCACCTGTGGTTTACCAAGTATTAGATATAACACATACATATCTAAATGTTCAAGTAATAGATTTGCTTAAAGAAGCTGATCATGTTATTAATAAAGTAAGAAGTTACGAGCTAAACATTTTTCTTTATTATTAACATTTTTCTGGGATTTAGATTTTAACAGAATGTCCAATTAGTATGCGTAAAGTAAGTCAGATGCCAGTAGTACTTGTACCTTTACACTTTGATCGAGACATTGCTTATCGTCATCCATCTTGTCAACGTTCTGTTGTCATCAGGCCATTTATTACAGAAGATTTTATGACCGGTATTCCTGCACTACCTGGCAAGCATATATCCGCTGCAGTTAGTAGATAAAAATTATATTTTGGTGCTTTTAAATATATATATATCTTTAATAATTAAATAATTTTTAGCTTGTACATAAAATGATGGATGCTGCTCAACAAATACCTGGTATATCTCGAGTATTATATGACCTAACACCAAAACCACCTGGAACTACAGAATGGGAATAAAAATTTGTTTCAATAAATAAATGAGATTTTGAAAACATACTTGAGGAATGTAAATTTCATTACCTTAAAATGAAATAATGAAATAAAATTGCTCATTGGTGATTATCAGCAGTAAGTTAAAACATAAAGTACAGAGTTATTTTTTTAATTAGTTTTCAAAAAAACAAATTGCCTTATAATATTAATGATTTCTTTACATTGAGCTATGTTTATTTTTGAAAAGACAATTATGGTCTTGATTGTTGTTTATATACTAAGTTTTTATTAACACAAAATTGATCATTTGATTATTATTTAATTTTGCCAACGATAACCCAATTGTACTGTTAATTAATACGTAAACATAAATGGAAATAGTAAGAGCCTTTTGTACAAAATCAATTCTCCATTTTAAAACTGTACTACCGACATTTAATTAGTTTAATATGTTATCCTAAATATATTTAGTTTAATGTATTGATATATAATATATATATATGCGTATGTATAATATATATATATATTTACCAATGAAGGATTTAATTCAGTTTTATCTCTCTTTGTTAATGTTTTTAAATTGTGTAATTATTGAATAAAAATATAAAATATAAATTATATGTTTTAATTTTTTACCATTCTGTTATTGTACATAAATCTATTATTTTTCTGTGAAGTGTATTAGTTATTTACATAATAAAGTATGTATAAAACCATAGTATGTATTTGATATTGAAACCTAAGCAAGTTATTAAAGAATGTAAAAACTTTTGTATATTTTACAGATTTATATGATAGAGATTGTGTGTTATGCATTTTTTTATGTTTTAATTTAAAAAATAAATATTTATGCATAGTTTTATAATAATAATAACAACAACATATATATATATTATATATTAGCTATGAGCAGCTGTATAAATAAATTTTTATAATATGGAAATATTATAGTAAGAATTTGTTCATAAATAAAAACAAAATAATAATGATTCCTTAAATAAAATAACAAGCATTAATTTGCTTCATTATTTATTTTAATTTTATGGTTTTTTATTCTTTGAAGTAAGGAATTATACTAGTTTTATTACCTTTTCTTTCTATGAACTTATATTTTAGTAGATGTAATTAGTTTCATGTAATTTGAAAAATCCATCAAATTTACTCTTTCACAAGGAAAACAGGATAGTTTTCAGCAGGTAGACTGAACTATAGATAGATTGTTCAAACTGTGAAATTTTCTCCACCCAATTGACTATTACACTATTAATTAAAATAAGACAACATTGCAGACAGGAAATTATAAGCCAACATCAGAACCCGCGTAGATAATATTTTTTAATTATTATGATTGAAATAAATTAGGCAGACAGGTATTGACAGCTGTACAATTATTATTTCACATTAGTACATTACCTACTAATTTTCAAATTACAACAAACAATTGGGTTTTAAAATTATATTTTTAGACCTAGCTCTTTGTTCAAAAATGTATTAACGTTAATGTATCACAGATATATATTAATAAATAATTTTGTGGCCGCCTATTACTATATGTCGAAACTATTTTGCTAAAGAAGTAATCATGGTATTAACTATTAATAGTATTTAAATTTTGAGCTAAATATTATTTTTAAATTATAACTTAATATTTAAGCTTGGCAGTGAAATATTTAGTTGAGATAGATTGCGCCAATGTGTTAAAACGTAAAAAATGTAAATTATTTTTTTTCGGAACCTCTGTCAATCAGGGTCCTGGGCTTGTGCTTTATGTGCTCTTAAGGTAAAGGCAGCATTAGCATAAGTCATGTTTTCATGAAAAAAGAGTGTAGGTGGTATTTAATTAAATATATTATTTAATCAATTAGCTGATAATGATCAAAAAAAAATATTGAAGTGTGATGACTAATTATCACTTTCAAATTTTATATTATAACGTACAATCTAATTTCTAGCGGAATGATGATCTTTTATGTTATAATACGCTAATCTGAACAAACAGAATATATTATGTTAATTACCTGTTATATATTTTAATAAGGTTAAAGTGAAAATGAATTTAACTTAGGTAAAAGATAAAGTTGATAATAGAAATTATTTTAATAAATACATTTTGATATATTTTCTCAATAAGCTTAATTTTTAACTTATTAAAGTCATGAATGTTATAATATCATCATCACAAAAAAACCATATAAATTTAATATTTGTTTTTGAAATTATTGATGTTAAAATGTAATATACCATTGATATAATTATAATTATAGGTTTTGACCATGTATTCATTTCTAAAGAGAATCAAATTAAATCAAAATTATATATAAAATAGAATTATTTCAATTATTTAAATGTAGTTTCCACTTTCATTTTAGCGTTATACAAATCCATCATTATTTCTTGAACATTTTTCAATATATCAAAGTAACTTTGTTTCCAAGCCAAATCATCCTTATTTTTTATTAATCTATAAAATAACAACACAGTTTATTAATTAATTATGTAGGTTAAATTAATGTTATAATTTACCGGTAAAGTTTTCTTATGATTTCATAAGCATCTTCGGTCTTGGCATCACTAATTAAATTACACAGGTATTTTGAAACCATTATATTGTCACACATTTTTGGTTCATTCTCAGTGACCACCCATTCCTCAATAAATTCTTTCATTTGATCAATCTGTACATTTTTATATAACTTGGAGCTTTCTTCTGACATTGTGACTTCCATTATGGGTGAATTTTGATTTTCGATAAATGGAGAATTATGATTTTCATGAGATTTCAATTCATTTTCTAGTTCTAAACGCAAATCTGAAGGCAATGCATCTAGAAACGATGGATCTACTTGAGACATTTTTATATTAACAAATGATTGACATGGGACAATGGATTTGGAGTTTGAACTTTTTAGTTGTTTTTTAGAATTTAAATCTTCTTTGGGCTTAAAAAAATCCATAACAGACTTTGACTTATTCACATTTTCCGTAGAAGAACTCTGGTGACTTATGGATTTGGACACTTTTGTTAATATTATTTTATCATTATCAGTGTTTTCATTAACTAATGTATGATTTATTTTTGGTTCAGATTTCATGTTTGATATAAAATTTTCTATACGTCCAGGCCCTGTTACTATGCGACTTTCTAATTTATTCATTTGTATTCCAATTCCACGTAATTCAGTTGGATCAATATCTAATTGATTCATTATTTTATTGACAACTCTACAAAAAAAAAAAAGATATAATATGAACATACACACTATATTCTATTTGGGATATAAGCCATACCACGTAGTGACCTGTTTTTTCAGTAATAGACAGCTCAAATATATACAATTTATAAACTATATGTGTAGTGCACCACACTCTAGCATACAAGTCGGTTACTATTTACTAAGTATGATTTTTATTCTGAATAGAGTATGTAATCGATGTATTAAGTTATTAAGTTTTAGTACTTACTGGAAAATTATTCTAGAATTTGATGTTGGTTTAGTTAAAGAACTTGATTTAGTAATATTATCACAAAATCCATGGCCTAAAAATTTTGCAGATTCTTTTGGTGCATCTGCATTTCGAATCTGAAAAATCAATACATAATTATTATTATTATATTTTATCAGAAATATTTAAATAATTTTATTAAAAATACCATTAACTTTAAGGTAACTGTTTTTCCATTCATTTCTATATCATCAAGTCGTTTTTCAACCTCATTACATAATTGTCTCACAAAATTGTTTGACTCTTCTTTGTTTTGAAACCTGATACCATAATTAACATCAGCAGACACTGATTTTGGTTTATAGTCATAATTAAGTTTTCGATCATCCTCTCCACGACAATGCCTAAAAATTATTTAGTATTTTTATTTATTTGAAATAAAAAACAATATCCTAATTAACACACCTATTAATACAAACATTTAATATATTTTGAGTAATTATACCTATATTTATATGTAAAGACTAATAAATAAAAATTATTCTATGTTATATTTTCAGTTCCTTGTATAATTTATTTTAATATCAAGACACTGTATATTATATTAGCAAATTAGCATTAGTATATTCTTAAACACAGCATTAATTCAACCAATCCAAAACAGTACTCAAAATAACTGAAATTTATAAACGAAGTCTAATATTTATATACCAATGACCGTATGTTGAGCAATCATGAGATTTTAACATTTTAATTTTCTTACATAATAATCTTATATACACAAGTCGTAAAAAACTCTTTTCTGTGTATTTGTGATGATAAGAAATACATAAACAATTTACTTATACAATGAAAGTCCAGTCTTGTTTCCAAATTCACTTTGAAGTGTTTGCAATGATAGTGCGCTTAGTTCACCACATGTACTGATACCAAGTGTTGATAATTTATGACCCAAGGTTCTTCCAACACCTTTATTAAGTCCAGTATTTAATATTTATATTTATAAACAATTCATAATAGTCATTATTTATTAGATCAGAGATTTTTTTGTAACAATAAGCCAAAATATAAATTTATATATGTAGTTGTTATTAATAAGATATTTTTTAATAAAAATAAAATATATCCATAAAAAAAAGTAGAAATAAATCATTTTTTCAAGTGTATGTTTAAACCTAACCAAACCAAAAATTAGAATTCAATATCACCATATAACTATAGCACATAATTATAATAGTATGGATAATGAATAAATTTATATGAAGCTAAAATATATTTAGTTTGAATCAAAATTTAAATATTATCTAATGTTATAAAAAATTTACATCCTAATTAACAATAAAAATCGATGCTTTAGTAATGATCCAAGTTTTGAATTACCTGGAACATCTAATATATCTATATTCTTCATAAAATCCATAACAATGCCAGGTTCAAGATAAAATTGACCATCTGGTTTGGCTTTTTTTGTGGCTAACCTGGCAAGCAGATAATTTGAGCCAATACCAGTAGAACATGGACACTGAGTTTTTTCCTATAAAATAAATATTAACAATTAAATAGAATATACATCAATAATAAATGTTTATTTTTTAAAACAATTTATACTTTTATTTCATTTCGTAGAAACATAGCTAATTCAATAGGTGATGCTTTTGTCGTTTCTAGAATATTTGAACAATCTAAATACAATTCATCACAACTAACAGCTTCCACATCTAATGTATAACTATAAGTAAAATAACAAAATATGTATAAATATGTAAGATATGTACCTATTTTACGAGTAAAATCAATAGAAATGTATGTGATATTAATAATTATATTAAAAATTCCAGTTTAAATAATTTAAGTATGGAAAGCTTTTGTTTATTAAATTATTAGCTTTTAGTATACTTTATAAAATTAGAAATCCAAATAAACATGAACTTAATTATTATTATAGTTCAACAAAATTTGATATTTAACGTAAATATTATACATATTTTAAAAAATATGAACACTTCTTTAAATAATGGCATACCATAAAAACTGTGAAAACTACTTCTTTACTGATATGTTTATTGTATTTTTATAAAAATAAAAATTGTAAAGGTGATTTTAAACGTTAAGCTCGGAAGTTTTTAATATTTTATATCGCCCTTGAGTAAAATATTTTGGAGAACCTAGCTTATAGCCAATATGACATAATTAAATTTGGAAGAGCACTTATAAGTTATAAATAATACATAACAATGATACTGTGAGATACTTAGTTGTATATATGAATAGGCACGTATACAGGGGGTTTGGGGGTTCACCCTCACCGAAAATTAATAATTGTATAGTTTATTATTTTATATCATCATTCATCAATAAATATTGATTATTGTGAATTTTATGAACTCCCCCCGAAAATTTTTTTGTGTACATGCCTGTATATGAAAATTACCTATCTGCTATCTAGGATGTAATATATATATTACATTTAAAATTAATAATTTTAATAGCTTGGAAGAAAATTCATAATTTTGAATTTTGTTTAATGATTGATATTACTTACTCATTCAGAATGTGAGTGTATAAAGTATGAGCTACTTTTTTATATTGTTCAAAATTATATGGTATTAATTTTAACGCAGGACACATTTTTAATGCTTGACCAACCAGCATACCGTTTTTAATACCAACTTTTCTAGCTTCATAACTACAACAAGCTATCTCTGCCATTGAATCTGTTTCATTAATACCATCTCTTTTAGTTGATCGGGGTCTAATTTCATGTGCTTCTTCTTCGTCGTTTTCATCATCATCATCACCTTTCCAGCGTTTGACATACAAATTAAACTCTGTTCCACGATCTACCCCTTCTCTTTGCTTAGATAAGTTTCCTTTGGCATGTGTAACAGCTACAGGCAATCCTCTAAGCTCAGGTCTTTCAACCAAACCAGCAGATACAAAAAAACAATCCATGTCAATGTGCATGATTATTTTGTCGTTGTCAAGCTCAGTGTCATTAAATAACATATTTTTAACTCCATTTAGTTCAATCCAATTTTTCAATCGTTGCCGCCCTGGATAATCTGTTTGATTTTGTTTCCTTGTATCATTTACTAAACGTTTAAACGTTGTTGCCATAGTAGATATTAAGTGCAATCTGGAATTGTTGTAAAATTCTGAAAGAAATGTTGGTTCTGAGGCATTTTTAGCACGGACTGGGAAATCAATCTTTGGCTGATTTGGTTTATCAATAAAAAGTAGATAATTTTCATAGTTTAAAAGTTTTCCATCTTTTAGACTATCAAATATCCATTCAGGTTTTACAATTTTAAACTGTTTAAGTAGTTTTAATTTAGCAGTGGGTAAATTGCTTGCTATTATATGTGTAGTTATATTAGGTCTATGGTAATGATGGTAAACTCCTCCATTCTCCATCATTATACGTTTTAATTCATTAGCTGAAGGCACTAAAATACACATAAAATACATATTAGTTAGGTACAATTATTTTAGTACATAGGTATATTGTGTTTAATATTAAAAACGGCAAAGATATAATATCATACTACCATACAAAAAATATAATAAATAAATAAACTGATATTAGACAGTAAGAACTTTTGAGTGAAATTATTGATTTAAAATATTGTAATTCAATAATTACATAGAAAAAAGTTCCAGGATAGTATAGTTCACACATTTATAATGTTAATAATTACATTTTATTAAATAAAAAATATAAATTAATATGCTAAATTATATATTTAGTTATGGTTATCTATAAAAAAGTATTTTATTTTGAATCCAAGTGCTAAGGAATAAGAATTATATACTTATGATAAGATAATGTTGAGATGGTAACTGGACAATTTCCCCCCGAAAAATGTTCCGATGCGGTCATTTCCCCCCATTTTTTTTTCATAAATATTAATATATAAAACATAAACAATTGTATATAAGTAAAATAGGTTAAAATTTTCATTTTTTTTCATAAATATAATAAAAATTGTATAATAAAACGTAAAAAAATTATATTAGTATAAAAGGTAAAAAATATTTTTGAAACATAGTCTACAAATTTCGACATAACAATGATATATTTGTAAAAAAAACATTTAATTTCTGATTCTTTTTTCATATCTAAGAACATATTTTGTAATCGTACTTCATATTTTTTATTTTTATTTTTTTTTAAAAACTGTACCTGTTTTAATTTTTATAGTTTATTAATTGCCATTGAATTTGATTTTTGTAGTGCTTCAATGAACATCCAAATATTTGTATACTGAGATCTTACCAAAGTTTTAAATTTGTTATTGAAACCTTCACTTATATTATTTGTTCTACTTGTGTTTTTCTTTGTAGCATTATGTACACGAAGATAAAAGATTGTAGAAGAATCTTAAATTATAATAGTCTTAATCAAATAATAAGATAGTTTTTGCCAACCCAGTAATTTATTGGGTTTTAGATACAATTTTAGATTTAAATGTTACCTACTAGCGAATAATACAGTATGCTAGTACTCTTGTACTATTATTTTTTATTTAGACAATCTTTTAAATATAATATTACTATTATTTTATTGATTCAAGTAGTTAAATTGATCAAAAATATATACATCTACTATAATAGGTAATTATAGCATAATTGATTATATTTATGAAAAAAAAAAATGTCTTATTAAATAATAAACTTAAAAAAAAAATGTCCGCACCAAAAATATATTGCGGAGGAAATGTCCTACTATGCCAAAAACAGTCGGGGGGAAATGTTCAGGGGGAAGTTGTCCACCATTCGTTGAGATAGACGCATGATACACAATAATTTGAGGATAAAATATCATATTCATGTAACTAACAACACATACAAAATAAAAAATATTATACAAACGTTTATATTATTAAGTTTATGAGAAAACTGACAGTAAAAAAGAACTATAGACAGAATCATGTTTTATTTTTATCTAAGTCTAGGTTTTAAAACGGATTACAGTATTTAGTAACTTACGTTATTAATTATACTTACGAGTATAGCCATTGACAAAGATTGAAATGCCTTTAAAAATTTGACTTTTCACATGGTTACTATCATCAGCAGCTTTTTCTGTAAATTGTTGTTCAAGTTTGGTCTTCTTGGCTTCCATGTAGCCACCCTAAAAACCCAATTTATGAGTAGATTTTCATTACTGCTGTAATTATTTTTTTTTTGTCTAGTACATACCCATTTTTCAAATCCATTGGTTTTATTTCGATTTCGTTTCATAATACTATTAAGTCCAAAATTTTAAAGGTTAAACCTGTTAGAATGCTTAATTGACGATTACTTAAATAGTAAATACATGACAAAATAGATTATAAAAAGAACTATTTTGTCATGCTTAAATATACATCAAATTTTCACTTATTTCACTGTTCATGTCGTTAATTGTTATCATACAACACATTATGTACATAATAATATATACTCCATAGCATTGTATTTACTATTTGCTCATAGTCATAGTTCTATTTTTATCAGTTTCAAACCCGAAAAAGGATTTCTCTTAATTCGTAGTTTCAAATATTCCTATGACGAATAATTACAAATTATAATCATGCATTTATAGATTTCGACGATTTCGTACTATTGTGATCACAGATATATAAAAATACTTAAAAATATTTTTATATATATGTGATTGTGATACTATTTAATATTATCATTTTTCTGCAGCTATCACGTGCGTTGTGGTCATGGCTTAAGATAAGTTTATCTTAAGCCATGGTTGTGGTTATGGTGTGTATATTACCATATACAATATACCATGTACCATGTGCTGTGTGTGTATGTAATTTTATCAAATTAAGTAATTATATTATCACTAATAACTATTAGCACTAAACAATAAAGCAGTTTCTAAATTTTTTTTTACTTGTTAAATGTTAGAGCACAACGCAATTCTTATGTCTCATACTCATTTTCATATACATTTATGCTTATGAATAGTAAAAATCAATATTTTAATTATCTTTAATTTTTAGGTATTTAATTTCAGTTAATTTTGTCTGACTTGTATCAATTGTTTGTAGTTTTAATTTATTTATTTTTTAACTTTGTACCATCTTACAAAACTAATGGAATTTAATTAAAATCGTTTCACAGGTACCTATACTAATATATTATATTTTTTTGATATGCTAAATGTCAACCCACATTGGTAACTAATTCGGTTGAATAGAATTATCTGTGTAACTGTTGGTTTTATATTTTTATCTATGTAATCCTTAGCACTTAGAATTTAGAAATATAATATGTTTTTACCAGGGGCACCAGTAGAAAATCAGCTCAGTGGGTGCAAAATTAAATCCATGTCATATATTCACACACTTGCAACAATATTATTTTATTTTGGTAGAACTAAGATGATCAAAAATATTATTTGCGCAGTAGGTATAGGTAATTCACTAATACGGTCTTTTATGAACGCCAACATTTTATAAAATAAAATTATAAATCTCATGTGCACAATGGTTTTTTTGTTTATTAAAAAATGTCACTGGCCCCTCTCTGCGGGTGCCTCTGGTTTTTACATATTATTTACTATATAGCTACTAACAGTAGTGTGATAACAATTTTTGACCTGATGCAAACTACTATTTGACCACTTATGCATCCATTTCTTTTAATTTATATTTATTTTCCAGTTAATAGTATAGGTATTTAATATTATTATTAAAACTTTTTACCATAATTAAATTCATTTCCTGGTACCCACCCATTTTGGTTATAAGGAAATTGCCTTAAAAAAGCCTTCTGAACATTATTGGTACAATATTTACCTACTAGTATGTTGACAATGCAATTTTGATTAAATTAATCTGAGTTATCTTTATAATTGTGAATGTTTATATTTATTAAATTGTTCATACATTATTATGCTAAAAAGCCATGCAAGATTTGAGTTATATGATTATGAAACTTTACATAAATATACAAGTAATATGAACCGGTTGTTAAACATAGATTATCTGCTGAGATACTCAAATCTTACATGGCATTTTAGTATAAAATATAAAATTGAAAGAACAATTAACTAAATAATAAACATTTATAATTATAAAGGTAACTTAGATTAATTTAATTAAAATTGCATAATCAACATAATAGCCAGTAAATTTTTTAATATTGTACTTAATAACCAATAACGTTCAGAAGACGGCTTTTGAGACAATTTCCTTATGTCCAAAATGGATGGGTATCGGACAATGGATTTGATTATGGTAGAAAGTTTTTAATAAGCAAAATATGCAATTATAGATACAGATTATTTTATTTTCTTTAATTTTAATTATATAATATCAATTCGTTCTAATATTAAAATTGTGTTACACAAGATTGGTTCTGCCATTTTTTGGTGTTTACCGTTTGATAATTGAGGGCAGACTACAAAATACTAGATGTTCTGTGTAATTACTGTGCTTTTATTGAAAGTCTTAAAAATAATTCATTGTATCGTGATTTCAGGTAAAAATTACGTAATAACATATTAACGTATCAGCAACAGAAAATAACTAAAATTCACGATGGTAAAATTTCTAGGTCTGTGAAAACCGCAATCAAACCGTATAGTGTTTGGAGAAAATGATTTTCCTAGAAGAGTTAGAACAGTCGGAGGTGGAGTTTGACGAGTACTATGCACACGACAAGGAGTTTTTAAAGATGTTCGTTCTTAAGCCCGGTTGGCCATTGCCGGACGTTAACGTCATGTATACCGAGCCCGAGTGGAAGTTAGATGAGTTCCAAGAACTGAAAGCAGCGTTGAACCGCACCAAACAGAAGTTGAACGAATTCAATCTGGACGAGTGGCACGAGCACACGGGCAAAATGAATCCGGCCGGTCTAGTGGTGAACCACGTCAAGAGGCACGTGCGCCCAGACTTCGCGACGCAGGCCTGGTGTAAGTTTTACGAGATAGCCTGCAGTTCGGACCTGGTGTCCCTGGACGAGATCCACGAGGAAGGCGGCACGTCGTTCACCAGCGTGCATTTGTGCGAGGCGCCGGGCGCTTTCATCTCGGCACTCAATCATTTCCTGGCAATCAACCACGAAGAGCTGCGGCTCGAATGGCTGGCGATGACGTTAAATCCGTATCACGAGTCCAACGGACACCCGGACATCGTGACCGACGACCGGCTGATGTTGCACACGCTCTCCAACTGGGAATTCGGTCCCGACTACACGGGCGACATATTCCAACCGGGGTACGCGGAACACCTGCACCGGACGGTGCTGGATCGGTTCGGCGGCAACGGCGCGTGGCTGGTGACCGCCGACGGGAGCATCGACTGTTCGGACGACCCCGGCGAACAGGAGACGATCGTGTCCCGGCTGCACGACCACGAGACGATGGTGGCACTCAGCGTGCTCCGGGACAGCGGGTCGCTGGTGCTGAAGTCGTTCACCATGTTCGAGTGCAACACCATTTGCCGAATGTACCTGCTGTGTTGCCTGTTCCGGTCGGTGGTGCTCAGAAAACCGGCGACCAGTAAGCCCGGCAACTCGGAAGTGTACGTGGTGTGCAAGGGCTACAGGGGCCGGTCGATGGCCATGCCGTACGTGCGAGCGTACTTCGACGCGGACGACCGGCACCAGCAACAGAGCCATAACCCGGCTGGCGCGGGTGCCAGCTGCATGTTCCCGTTGTCGGCGGTGCCGGCCGAGTTCAGACAGCGGATGTACAGGTGCGCCGAGCACTTTGCGGACATGCAGATGCGTACCATCGACTACAACGTGGCCGCTCTGCCGGTCCGGGAGGCGCTCTACCGCGAAATGAAACCGGTGCAGGTGTCCGTGTGCCGGGAGTTCTTCTACCGGCTCAGACTGCGGCCGATCCGGTACAAACAGGAGCTGACGGGCATGCCGATAAACAACTCCGGCCACAAGTCCCGGATTGACCCGGTGCGGATCGGCCGGAAACCGATTAGCATGTCATACGCGGAGTCGGTGCGGATCCGGAACATGGATCCGGGACTGTTAGCGACCTCCCTGTACCTGGAAGTTCTCCAGTGCCACGATCGGAGGGAGTCGCAACGGAAGATGACTGAAGACGTGGTGTGGCACAAGCGCGTGCAACTCACGTACCGGTTACCGGACGTGGCGTTCCGGCTGGGCAAACCGGTGACCGCGGTTAAGGGTTCCAAGTTTTGTTGCGAGGCGATGATGTACTACAGGCAGCGCGTGCTGTCCACGTTTCCGCGGGTCCGGCTCCGCGACCGATGTACCGTGGTGGACGCCGAGAGCCGCATGTCGTACTACCGCGCAAAGATCGACCGCCCGGGAGCGGCCGTTTGCGATCTGACGGACGTTTGCGATGAACACGCTTCCGACCACACCGCGTTACAGCACCGGTGCCTGGTGGCCATCGTGGACGCGTTGCGTGCCCTGTCCGACGGTGACGACCTGCTCATCGTCGGATATCCGCTTTACACGCAGCTGTCCGTGGCCACCTTTTACACCGTGGCCAAGATGTTCGACGCGTTCGGCCTGGTCAAGCCCGACCAGGCGTACGGTCACGCTATCGCGTTCCTCAAGTTCAGCAGTGCCCATCACGGCGGCTGGCTGGCCGTGTTGACGAGAGCCGTCGGGTGCCTGGTGCCCGACGACAACGGCGGCATGGCGCTCATCTCGTGGATGCCCGTCAAGGTGTTGGTCGATCAAAAGGTCTACGCGGACGTCGTGACCGCCAACAACATGTGCGTCTTACACGAGCTCCAACCCATTTTGATGTCGGCTTCCAGCCATAACGTTCGCCAAGTTCATCTGCCAAACGAACGGCGATGACAGGCGTAATGTAGTTGTATATGTGCCGTATCATACAGCTCCGTGCGGGAGTGATGCATTTCTATTGATTTTTACAAATATATTTTTTTAATTTTTAAATTGTTCGCTGCAGAGAAAACGTATCTTTATCAATTTTAATTTACGCATATAAATAGTAATTATTAGTAAACTGCTCGAGGTAATTTATTATGTTGTATCCGAGATTTTTGAGCAAACCGCGAATCCTCAAATCGTTTTTTTTTTTCAAATATTAAATTTTAAAGTAGTACTTTTCGACTGAAACGACACAATCGTGTACACAATTTTTAATTTTTACATCAATTTTTTGGTCGAAACTGTGGCCGTATGGCTTGTGAGTTTGATTACAAAAATACAAATTGCAGTTGATCCAAATGTTTTTCAGTGTTATATTATTTATATAATTATTTACTTCCATGATTTTGTAGTGCTCCGATTTTCTTCACCATTCGAAAGTTCACCTAACCCGTATGGGCCATCATATCGATTGTTTTGTTATTAATAATTATTGTTGTATGGATAATGGCAATTGGTATATATATCGTTGATATAAAATACCAAACATCTGAAACAATTTCTGATTTAAGTTTACTAATAATTTAATCACACTGAAAAAGTGATAATAAGAAATATCTCAAAATTTTTTACTGCTATTTATCGTTACACGATTTTTTTTTCAATATTTACATCACCTTTATATTTTAAGACTTTAAGTACCTAATATTATTATCGCCATTAAAAATAATTGTATTTTTATTAATAACTTCATTTTAAAAGTTGTCCTATACTGGTGATAATGAAAAATGAAACGTACCTACCTAACATATTTTTTACTTGTTTAATATTATTTGTACTTGTCTTATTATACTTTTATTCATAACTAAGATGTGTGCCATTATAATATATACATTTTATTCTAAAATAATTAAAAATTAATGATTAGATATACTTGGAATTATTTTTTGTTAAAATAAAAAAACAAATAATAATATATTTGTTAATGCAAATATTTATAAACAATAATTCTTTTAAAAACTGTTATAAGTATTGAAAAATTCTAAAATTAAAACTTACTTTAATGTTCTATTAGTTATTTATCATTAATAAATTCAAATTGTAATTTTTTTGTTTATTTTGATTTTTGATAAGTTAAAATTATAAATTACCAATGTGTCGGTTTGGTATCCAATACATTTTTGTGTTTAATAATTTAAACTTAACATCTTATATTTTATTTTATTTCATACAAATATTAATAATTTAATACTTAAATTATGAACAGTGCTTGTTACGCTTATAAATTATAATTATTAAGAATATAATTTTTATGAACATCTTATTAGAATTTGTTTTTATGTTTTTATGTTGTCTTTTAAATATCTATTTAAGTAGGTGAACTTTTACTTTGTTTTACGATGTGTTTAATTTTGGTTGTGAACTTTTGAAGGGTAGATTGTTTGGAATATATTTTATATTATGATTTCAGATAATTCAACCCGTTATTTTTGGTTGGACTTGTGTTATTATATTAATATTTAATACACCTGGTCTCTCTTTAAGTTTTTCAATAAATACAGCAACGCATAGTATTTTTTTGTTGGAAAATAAAATAAAATTCAATTATTGAGGCTCGTTTATTCCAAGCAAATAAATCGAATTTAGAACATTTTTATTTAATACATTTTTTTGATTGAATGTAAAATACATAGTAAAAATATTGTAGTTGTTTGAAACGAATTTTGTTTTGCACGTCCAAAAATAATGCTATTTCGGATAAAGTAGAAACACTGTTTTGAGCACGTGCTTCAATTCATTTATTTGTATGGAAACGAACACTTATACATATACTGCATAATTAAACTTAGTTTTTTATTACCTTAATTTTCGCCGATGTCAGGAATTAGGCAGGTCTAAGAGTTACACTTATATTGATAGTACTATAACATAATTCAAGTTACCAAAAATGTTGAATATTGGCACATTATATTACAATTTACATGCATTTTTAATTTTGCAAATATGATTTATCTACATAAATTAATGGGTTCATATTATTACTAAATTAGAATAGTACCTATTCTACCGCAACCTGTTTTACAATATCCGAATTTCTATTATTTTTTTATGGTTGCACATTTATATGCATTTGAGGGTATGGCACAAGGGGTCCAGACCCCTTGAAATTTACTCAATATTTTACAAATGTTTAAAATAACTATTTTTAGCTCCAGTATAAATATTTTCAGCCATAAATGATTTAAACTCCAATTAAATTAACTTTTGACTGTTTTCACATTATCACTGTTTTCTATCATAATAATATATTAAAATATTATTATAGCGCCTAATAATAGATTGCTTTTAATGCTAAATTTAATACAATTATAATATGCATAAATTATAAACACCCCCGAAAAAAAATTCTGGATACGGCCTTGAAAACTAAGGGACGAATCGGTATATAACAATTATTATGATGTATTGTATCTACCTATTTATATTTTTTTCTCTGTACCTTTTCAGGTATTACGTAAGTTTCAAAAATTATTAGCTCGAAGTCACCTATTACATGATAGGAAATCATGAAAATACTGTTTTATGATTTTCTATTAGTTATTTCTTTAAATATTAAGAATGACTAGGGAAACAGATCTTTCGCCTAATCAACTTAAAATGTATAAAAAGTTTGAGTTATTTTGTCAATGATAGGTAGTCAAATTTTTAAATTTGAATAAGATTTTTTTTGGACTTGTTGAAGTTGATATACAATAATATTTGAATGTGTATCTCCACGTTATTCAGTCTTACCATTAATATATACCTACCTACAATATACTACCAAGTAAATATGCGAATAACATTATTAATTTAGTGTTAGTCTAAGGTTCAATATTATGGCGACACTGATCGATACACAAAGCTTATATTTTTACTTTTAAATTTGGTAATAGGTGAATTTATTCTTATATTTAATTATTTAAACAGCGAAGACTAAGAGAAGGATATAAGGACCAAATACATGAGGCCGCTTTCAAAAAAAGCCACAATTAAATGGCCACGGGCTGTGCTATGTTACATATCTGATCTATTTTCTAAGTGGGATAGCGAATACTCACCAAATACCTACATTAATTTGACCGGTACAGCCGGTACAGGTAGTTTTATAATTAAGTATCCGCAAAGTTGAAAATCAAACTATATTTAGGTATTGCTCTAAAAGGTGATTAGAAACACATAAAAAAACAACATTAATTTGTAGTAAAATTAACGCTAAAAGATCGCTTAAAAGACACGATTTTATATTTTTTTAAATTAATAATATATTATCTTTTAAACTATTATACAAATGTATTTTGATTATATACTATGTTTATGTTATATATACCTACCTACCTACCTAAAAAAGAGATGTTATTTCCAAAAATGTAAACTTCTATTACTTGCGATTGTCATGTAATTTCTACTGTTAAATCAGATTTATTTCTTACCATTTTTACAAAAAACAATCATGTGAATAAATAGTTGATGAAATCGGTGAAGATTGGATAGGTAGATAGTTTTGTGAAAAGTACACCTAATTTTATAAAATAAAAAAATAATGATTCTGCTTATTATAATCTAAATAATATGATATAAAGTTGTTACAATTATTAAGTAAATTATACCATTTGACTATGTAGGAATATAAAGTGGTAGAGTAGTTTTTGATAGTATAGGTCACATTTAAAATACAAGAAAACAGAAAGAAACTTTTATCAATGTAACTTACTTATTACATTATTATGCGAATGCTTAGAAATTGCATCCAGATACGCCTTGAAATGCGTGTCAAATGATTAACAAGATATATTATGTGGATTCTTAATAATACAAATATATTAAAATAATAATATGATATTTAAATTTAAATTTTTGTAGAGAAATTGTTTAATATTAATGAGATTTGTGAAATACCAAGTATACAATATCGAAAGAAAGGTGCATTGTTTAAAGTGTATCTCTATGTACCTATAATAGATACCTATATTAATATAATCTCTGTATTGGTATACAAAATTATGTGTTACAATCACGAACTACAGTAGTAGTTCGTGGTTACAATTATATTTCTATACTTAAAGATATCATAATAAAACTAGTAAGAATAAAATTTTTTTTTATTTTAACGGAGTCTGTGAATAGTATATTCTGTTGCCTTCTGTCGAAGATGTCATTTCTTATAATTGTAGACTTAATATTAAATGTTAAACTTCTATTTAGGAAAATCGAGATTAGCATTAATTTGTTTTTGTAGTTTTTAGAGGTCAACTGTGAACTTGTAATTATAATATTGCGTTGTCACTGGTTATCACTTACCTACGTTGAATTTTATACTATTATGCCATCAGTATGAATTCTGACTTTACTTTTTTTAAATTAATTTTAACAATTACATATCTATACATATTTTTTATAATTCAAATTGGAGAATAAATGTTAATAAAACGACTACTGTTAAAAAACTTAATTTTAAGTTGTTGAACCGAATATATATATTTTTTTTAATATACAAATCCATGTTCATTTATGGGTAGTCCGATATCTATACGATCTCGAGTATACCATGTAAAAATTTGAAATGCAAATAGTGGAGAGAAATGAATAACTAAAAAAAATAAATCGTTGATCTGCGATTTGATGTATTGTTAGTTATTAAACTTATATACGAATTATGGTAAATTCAGGTATCTCCATTAATTTTTTTTTTTCATTCACCAACCTTCTTTAAATATTTATTTATCGGTAACACTTACTTAGTTACGAATTGAATTGTTTATCACCGAATTATCCGACCAGGTACTTACCAAATATTCGTTGGTAATGCGATATAAAGATACATACGATATTTGAATAATAGGTTATATTATTTAATACAGACGACGCATTGCGCACATGATAATACTCCCGGCGGGCCGCGTGTGTCGTATATCTTTACCATCAACGAATATTATATAATATATTTATATAGGTAGGTATCATACATGGGTATTTGGTTATCAGACGTACAGACGTAACTAGGGTCAAAATCCTGTAGGGAGGAGCTACAGCTTAAAACGTATTTGAATGAAAATATAATAATACATATGATTATAGCCAAAAAGGTAAACAAACCGTTAAAAAATGTACCAATACAGCAATATAGTAATATCTATACAGCTTCAAATATAGGTATTGTTAATATTTTCAATCAATACAATTTTATGAATTTTTATATTTTATTAGATTTTCCTTATGACACTGCATATTTTTTTAAATAATATAATATTTAATAATCATACATACAAATATTATATACTATAATATTTACTAAATTAATTTTATACATTTCTTTCGGTATGAATCATTTTCAAAGCTGCAGATAATTGGACATTGGATGACGGATAGTAATGTCTTAACTCTTTTAAGTGTGAAAATACGTTTTACAGACATTATTACCCACATACTTGTAGTTTGCTAGTATGCATAGTAAATGCATAATGCAACACCGAGGAGTTCATAATAGTCTGAAAACGTATCTACCTATATATTATATAACTTGGTATTATAAAGAGATTTGTGAATGATCTGGATACTTGGACATAAACACATTTATCTTGATACTAGAATTTTTGATTTTAAGTAATACATACTTGCATCCGTTACAGATCTTAACAATTTCGGAGCTAAGACCCCGCTAGAACCTCTACCCTAGTTACGTCACTAATCAGAAGATCACTATATTAACTACCAGTATTATGGAATATGGGTAGTTACAACTTACATCCTGTTATAGCGATACGATCAGTGGTAAGTGTTTTTAATGGGGGGTGGTCGTTTGGGCGAAGGTAATAATTTTTACCAAATAATAGTCCGTTTGAGCGACTATCATTTGTAGGTACCATTTGGGCGAGTGAAATTATTTTTACCTGTGCGAGGTAAAAACCGGGTGACATATACTGATGATATTATTGCTAATCGTTATGAACCACAATTATCAATTATAAATATAATTATAATTATACATTATTCTAAACTGTACTATAATTATATTATATGTAATTTTATTTATAATTGTTGACTTATTATTAATTATATATATGTTACCTATATGATTTTTGGCTGTAGATTCCTTATATTTTATATGATTATTCACTTATTATTAATTATTTATATTTTAAGTATATGATTTTTGACTGTAGATTATTTATATTTTAAATGATTTTGTTTAATAAATTTTCGAGTGTATATTATAAGCATTTTTATTACGCTCAAACGGTATTTTTAATTGAATAATTCTCACCCAAACGGTATATATCTATTCGCCCAAACGGTAGTTTTAGTTGACTAAACCCTCGCCCAAACGGTTTATAGTTATTCGTTCAAACAGACTATATTTTGGTTCGATTATACTATATTTATATTATATAGACTACATTAAAGTCTACGCCTGTTTTAATTACGTATATCTTACTCAATTATTGTTACCACAGAAATGTGCAGAAAAGAAAATTTAATTTTTTTACTGCAGGTGCTTATGTCACTGCTGTTTTTTTTCTCATTTAATACTAATCAGTATCAAAGTTCAAGGGTCAAGATACACTGTTGCTTTTCCCCATTATTTCCACTAAATAATAATAATACGTTGCCACCCAGAGCAATAACAGTTCCTTGGTCATGAACATGCACAGAACACAATCATTTTGCATCCTGTTATGGATACGTTGTTAACACTGTTTGCAGTGCTTATTATAGCTTAGGTGGCTAGGTACAAGTCAAACATTGAAACATATAATATTGTACCCCAACAAAGTCGTTACACGTTAAAGAGATCAGGAGACGTTATAGGGGTGTAACTAAATTATAATAATAGTAGCTAGTACTCAGTAGGTATAAATGTAGTGCATATTGGCATGTAAATAATATTTGTTATACGTATTATACTGTATACACCCACTATTATGGTGTATTATATCATAAATTATTCTAATTATTATTAAATATTGGAGTCTGGAAACTGATGAAATACTTAAACATTAAATTGCTTAAATTATATATTGTATAATAATACACGCAATATAAATCTATAGATCTATAGAGCCTTTTTTAACCTTATGTTTATTTATAGTTGATAAACAAAGTTATTGCACGTAACTACAATAGAATATAGATGTATAACGATGTAAATAATATTGGTGCATTACCGTAAAGATAATAAATTAATAAGTAGGTATTAATTAATGAACAGGGTTCGGGAATCATAACACTAAAAACACTCAAATATGCACTAAAAATGAGAAAAAGCACTTAAAAAGAATTTAAAAAATATGAAAAAAAAAAATTTTTTTTAAATTGAATTTCATTAGCAATGAATTAATCGATTGTTAGATTATTAATAACTTATTTATTTTAAATGATCGATATATTTTTATCCGGCAAATTTGTACTATTGTCTATCAGTAAAAAAAAGAGTATTTTTAGCTTCGCTCTAAGTCTATAATACTAGACAAGTCAGTCATTTATACAATATACATAGGTTATAGGTAGGTACATTAAAAAAAAAAATATATATATATATATATATATCATTTAATCTATAGGTATAACCTTGCCATGGTATGTTCAATGACCGATAATAATGTAACATTATACAATGTGTTCTAGGGGAAGTGACCGCCTGGCGTTACATGATATGTTATACTTCAAGTTGTGAAGAAAAAAACCTTTAAATGGGGGGGAGGAGATAACTTTTTTATTTTAATAGTTATACCTAGACAATTTAACTATTTTTAAAATAAAACTAAACCCATCACAAATTTGCTGACGTATCTTTAATTTTTTTTCTAAACTTTTTATCGTTTTTTTTTTTTTTTTTTTTTTTTTGGTGGTTACAAAATTTAACCAGAACTGAATGAATTATTTTTAATCAATTAAACAAAAAAGTTGGTAAAAACCAGCTTGAAAGTAAATCGCGTATCTATAATCAAAAAAAACAAAACAAAACACTTTATTACTACAGTTATTTTAATTTTATTATTCTACTGAATATAATATACCAATAAATACTATTAAATATTATATATTATTCTTCAAACTTCGAAAGTTTTGTTTTCTTATTTTTTATATTTCCTAGAAATAAGCTGCTAAGCGTAATAAACTTATAGGATTCTCTAAATCGTTTATCTATATCTATGTATGAGATTAAACAATGTTGGTAAAATGTTTTCATCCCGTGGTTAATTGTGATGTATTAATAACGTGATTAGTTAATTTTGTGTTATATATATTCGTTCAAGTTTAGTCCTTATTTAAACAGCAGATATATGAGTTAGGTTTGGTTTTAAATAAAAATAAGTTTAATTGTCCATAACTAAAAAAATAAAAGAGCTAGAGGTTTTTTTTACATAATTTAAGGTAATATATTAAACTATCATAATAATTTGATGTCAGACGGTCACTTCCCTAGGGACACATTGTAATTATATACATATATATATATATATAGGTTATAGGTATAAAGCATTAAGTCAATTTAATTGTATATAATATGTGACTATTATCTAACCTCCAAAATATTAGATTATAATTTATAGAAGTTTGCTCAAAAGTTTTTTTTACCCCTTAATTTCTTCACAAACTTGTCAACTTGAGAAGAACTGTGTATATGCTTACTGCTTATATATTTTTCAATTGAGTTGGAGTTTATGAAACAATAAACAATCACTTAATATTAAATATTACATTGTGATTTTGTCATCACGGCTTATGATTATTGTATATCTATTAAAATAAACATTTACACGTATCAGGCAAATTTAGAGAACGTATGGGTTACGCCTTAATCATCAAAGTTTTTTTTATCAAAAACATAACATTTAACTACAACAAAAGTGAAGTTTTTATTCATTTGACATTACACTTTCGGGATCTTATTTAGAGTTATAATTCAATAAGTTATATAACGGTATACACAAAAGGTATATTCTGCAATTGTACGCCGCCATGTGTTGTATCGTTGCTAATATGTATATAGTATTATAGTATCACATTATAGAGTTGGGACTTAGTTTATGTTAAACTCATAAAGTCATGTTTTAAGGGCTGTAGATCTTTATTATTGGACGCTTTCAGGTTCTATGTTATGATGTAGTACATACCAATCCACCTAATATGTAAAAAGTATTAACGTACGCTTGAAAAATTATTGGAAAGGAACAAGCAGATATATACTCGGATAGCAAAATAAATAATCTAAGCGGAATAATAAAGACAGTTTACTAAATACGATTGTATTTGTAATTCAAATCGGAACAAAGCGAAAAAAAATGTTCGAAAATTACATGGATGGATAGGAGCTCAAATCCGGTTCGTTTATGTTGGCCCATTGTGTTACACGCTGTGCAAAGGCATATTGGAAATTTTTATTTCGGCACAAATTATGTAATGTATTAACAATCTGGATATACACAGTCATTGTCTGCAAAATACCATCGATCAGCTACGGTTTTTTTTCTTTCGACACTCGATTTATGCGGACCCTTTGTGTGTACAGCAAAACAAAACAAGTACCTACTTATATTGAAAATAAAAAATAAATTTGCTTGTGTATAATTTATGTAGCAACAATTTTTTTTTGCACTTAACCGATCGAGGACAACCTTCGAACTTGACATTTATATAGGTACGTATAATTCAACGTTAGATTTTCATCTCTGTGCGCACAGTGTACATTTTGTGTTTTATGTTTTTTCCACGTGTCTGTACTGTTCATTTCATCAATTGTACATTTATTATTATTATTTCTTTTGCTATTGAATGACATTGTTACTGGGTAACATCGTATCTTTTAGGGTCATTGTAACCAACGGCAGTGGTTATGGATTGAAAGAATTTTGGTTCATTTTGTCTCATTCAACAACCAGTAATTTAGAATACTATTGTCCGTTTAGCTATAATTTACGCTAATACCTATCTATATGACTATATTGATATCATTGAAATTTTTAGTTTTAACTGTGAATAGCTTTGAGTACACCTTATTTGGTTTTTAATATTGATAAACATATAGGTACAATTTACAATTAATGTATAATATTAATTCGTTAATTTGTAAAACACACAACTTAATAAAATAACTATAGCACACAGATTCATATTGAGGAGACAGTCTATCAGCCTATTGTTTTATAAATATATATTACATTGTTTTATACATTTTTATTAATAATTATAGAAGTGTATTTTACTATTAGTAGTTTGTTATAACTTATACCTATTACAAGCAATAAGTAGATAATATAATGTCTATCTAGATGTTTTGAAATTATCGTTGTGTAAATCAATAATGAATAATAATAATATATGTATAATCGCCAATAAACTAAGTTTAAATATCGAAAATACTTGGAATTGACCACTCCAAAATACTAATTAAATCAAATTTTCTGTCGAAGAGCAGTCTCAAAATTAAACTTTAAAACATTTTTTATCATAAATAACGTATAGATTGACATGGAAAAAGATTACACAAATCATTGGAAAACCAATATATTCATTTCTCAAAAATCTAATATTTCAGGAATGAGTATCTAATAAGTTGAAAAAAAAATATTTATGAAAATTATGTTATGATTTCTTAAACAACAAATATACATTCAGTACCTACATAAATTAAATAAATATGAGTATGCTGTATGTCAGTTTTTGTCTCGTAGTCATCATAATTCCATATTTCTACAAATATCCTAACTAAAATACATTTTTAATATCGTTTTTTTACATGTTTATAAACAAAAATAATATTTTTCTTTACCAAGACATAACAAAATTATGAGCTAAAGCCATAATGATTTTTAAGCGAAGTTTACAGTTTAGGTATCTGGAACATACAGGAAATATTCAAATTTCACCATGTCATTAAGAGATATTTTGAATACCTCCCGCCCCCCTCAAAAAATTAACCGAAATAAACTAGTTGCTTTTCGCTTAGGAACCTACGCGACGTATAATGTCACGTATAGTTTGAAATCTGTTTTTGTGGCTATTTGAATATAGCTGGTGTTTATCGGAAAATCTTCTACGGTATTCACTCGTCAGCAAGTGTTTGCGTAGATTTGGACATTTATATATTAGGAGAAATAATGTTAAACGATCAAACGGATCAAGAGTATTCCGGGTGTATTGAATTCCATGATAAAATCAAATAGTATGCATTCTATAAATATTTTTTAAAACATAGGTAAGGAATTTAATGGTAACTTACCAAAATCTCCCAATATGTCGTATCTTGAAATCGCTATCTTGATGAATGTGGTATTTTTTAGATAGGAGGACGACTTTAACACTAAAATTTAAGTTGACAAAGTTTCAGGTGCCAAAAATTTGCTCTCCTTACAACATTGCCTCGAATGTTACTTGCAAACAGAACTACATGTACTAGTAAAGTAAAATCTATAGTTTCTCATGTATTTTGAATTACGTCCGCTAGAAAAATTAATGCATACAATTTTAAAATTATAGTGTTACATATTATCTTAGGGTTTAGACCTAGATGACATCCACATTTCATAATACCCCATCATGTACCATTAACTATATGTTTCAATGACCCTTTAATCCGTGTAGTAATAACTGCAGTTTACATATATTCACACAAAGAACTAGTCGTCCATACGTAGTAAATGTGAAGGCTACAAAAGAGTTCTTAAACATCGTATAATTGGTCCAACTTACGTTTACTTATTTATATATAAATATATAATGTCTTATTTATATTTTATATCATACTGTAATAATGTTCTTGGGTTTTAGGTAGACAATGCGGAAATGAAGATGTATACTTAAAAATGAATGGACAGATAATATGGACCAATATGGGAAATAGTTCAAAAAAGAAAATGTATGTATCCGATATCTAATGAAAAACAACGAATTGATAACAACGATGATAATTGAATAAAAATTAGAGGGAAACGTTGGAATAGGTAAACCAAAAATTCCATTTATAAACAGATCATGGAAGATACGTATAAGTAAAACAGCTGTTTAAAAAAAATTAAAATTGTAGTATTAGATAAAGCAAAGTGCTGAAGACGTTCAAAGTCATTTAATCAAATTCAAAATTGTAAAAGAAAGATAAATATATCTTTTATACTATTTTAGGAGTATATTTAAACGGAGCTGGTAAAGATATTTTCTATTCTGGAATTATCATCTACTACTGGGTTCTGCTCGTATTTTACTATTGTACTATATTACATAATAAATGTGTTTAAAAGTTTACTTGCGTGGTTGTGTTTTTATAATTTATTAAGTATATAATATAATATTATATTGACAGTACAATAATATATTATGTATTATTAATTCTAATATATAAGTGCTAGTGTAATATGCATATTACTATGTTTTAAAATGTGAATTGTGATAGATCGTAATATTATACAAACATCTGTACATTTTTCACTGGAGGATCAATATTGTTATTACTGATGTTATTTTATGATGAGCTTCACAAATTTTAATTTTGCACTATGGTCGCATATTCGCTTAGAATACAATAAAATACAATTTATTTCGAATTAGAAATCAGAAATCGGTACATTCGAAATGAGTTATGCTCAATAATAATAATGTATTGATTAATGTCATTGAGACTTCTATCTAATTTTTTGTTATATAGTCGACAAAATAGAATACCCGTGAATATCGTATTGGCATAAAAAAAAAAAAAAATAATAATAATAATAAAAAATAACAATACAATAAAATCGACGACGGAATATTACAATGAATTCCAATAATAGGTGTTTAAAAAAAAAATAGGTATATATTGGATTGTATGTTAAGAAAATCAAATCGTCTATCTGAAGTCTAGACAAAATGTCTAATATGATAGGAATTTTTATCAAATCCTCCTAATAGTGTATTGTCTGCAGCGAGAAACCCCCAAACAAATGGTTACAGACTAGCCAGACAAGACATAACGGAAGCATTGTATTGAAAAAAGCATTACAATAGTTTCTATATTGAATACGGATTGACCAAAATTACTAAAGAATTGTGTGAACGACTAATATAATAATTATAAAAGGGGCGTGTTATTTGTTATCGTCCGTATATTAGTCCATACGCAAATCATTATTTATACAGAAGTATAATAACACGGTGGAGTATCGTAGGTAATTCCAAAGTCATTATAGCGGTAATTCATATCGGTTAAGACGCGGAAAGAAATTGTTACTTTAATGCATTACACTTGAAAATTGACTGTGGCTAACCTTAGAGAAAGATTGTACCTATTTAAATTTGATTTTTTGCCCGTTGTATGAAAATATTTTATACATTCTATTATAATATTAAATATGACAAGATCTTGTGCGTATTATGTTATAAGCTCAAAAACTATTGTCTATTATTATTATTATAGTCTATAGTCAATTTGGAATATCTCTCAATTATATATATATATATATATATATATATATCAATAAGATACTTGGAACTTGGTTTTAAGTAAGAACCTATATACTTAAGAATAATCATGTACAATAATATAGTCACTGTATGCTGTAACATAGTCATAATTATCGGTTGAAAAGTCAAAACTTCAGGATGAGCTTATTTTTATTATTTATTTTTAATTTTTTATCAATTAATTAACACTAATACAAAATCAGTTTATAGTTAAGTAAAAAATATAATTAATATTGTCCAAATCACAAAAACATCAATTTAGTCAATGAAGTATGTAAGTAATATCTGATTTATCATTAAATAAATACTAAGATCAGAAATTTCCTTTCATAAGTAAACGATAAACAGTTGTTATTAAAACTTTTGAAAATATAAAATGATCGTATAATGCCAATGTCAAATATAATTGGGAACAATATTAAGTATTTTTGTTAACTATATTTTATTTTATTTTATAATATTTTTGGTTGATTACACACTTGTCTTGCTCACAGTCAAACTTAAAAAATGTTGAGTCAATTTACCAAAACGGTTTGTTTCCATCTATTTTATTATATTCGTAACAAGTATAAAAACGTAGTAATACTTATTCTTAAAAATACAATCACTGATTTTAGTCATAGAAACATAAAATAGTATAGGTAGTTTACGGTTATAATATACGAACGGAATAATGTGTACCTACTATTGTAGTTAAAGTGCAAAATCTGAATTTGTTTTTAAAGGTAATGTTACAAATTATTGAATGGTTCATATGCATACCTAGTATATTTATTTTTTATTTAAAATAGAAAATAAAACAAAAAAATTAATAACAAGCAGAATAATAATTTCAGAAATATTAACCATTTGCAATTTAACGGAAATCAAAATTGGCACACAATCTGTAGTTTGGCTTTAAATTTTAAATACAGTTAAATTATTGTTAAAGACTAATAAATCATATGGTCTAGTATTGTTTTAAAAATAAACTAAGATTGATAGTTTAAATCTTTAATTATAATTAGTGACAACAAAATAATAAAATAACTTAATGGATTTAATATTTGATGAATAGTGTAATATTTTGAAATGTCTTTCAATAATGAATATGTCAATTTGATTAAACTAGAGTGTTAATTGCTATACATAATTAAACTTTTAATAGCCAAAAATGTAACTCTAATTTAAATTTTTTGAAGTACGCGTGCATAATTTGATGACGAAACCATTGATTACTATTGGTACACTGCCGTGGCTGAGTTTTTAATTGGAAAACGAAAAAACATAAATATTTAGATATTTAGTCGTAGAACAAATTCGATCGGTAACTTACTATCTATAAATTATACACACAACGATAACAAAAGTCATTATACTTAATATTTCAACATCTCTTTGAGTATTGTTAGAAAACACGCTTATTATACGGTAATTTAGTCGATAGGTACTATTAGTATAGTGTTATTTTGAATATATATTTTTTATAACAATTAAAAGCTGCGTAAATAAATTTGATAATATGAGAAAAATTAAACGATTGGTAATTTATAAGTATTATATTATTATTATTCAACTAGCATAATTTTTGTGCAAATTAAATGCTGTATGAAAAATAGTACGTGAGTTATGACACTCCTATTAAAGAAGTCAATGACATTACACAGTTAATAACGTTTTACATAAATCGTGTAAGGTATCACTTATGTATAGTATCATATAATTTTAAATTATATTTTACGCAATAAACCGATATAAATATTAAATATGGATTAGGTACTGAATAACCTAACTAAAATGTGTATTTCTAATGTTATTTATATGTTTGATATACGAGTACATACTAATACATTTATTATTTATACATGCATACCTATAGCCTTAATAGTACATATCATTATATTATTTTTGTAGGTATATGTGAGATGTGAGTATGCTTTAGACTCCAGGTTTTAAAATAATAAAAATGATATTAATACAAGTAGTATTATTATTTCATGTGAACTTAGGCATATATTTAAAATAATATTAACCTATAGGCTATAATTATTTAAGAATTAAAGAGTTTAATTTAATTTAAAATATTTTATGTTAACCAATACTGTAAATTACTATCATAAATAGTATATTTTTTTGTTTTGTTTTAATTATGTACAACAATTTATTATTATTCATAATTATTAATTTTTGAGTATATTATTATAGTTTTAATATTTTTTTATTACATTAAATTCATCGTTAGTTAGTCTGTGTTATGGTGATTATTTTATCCAACATTAGACGATTTTTAGGTACTCTATATATTATGTAGAGAGACATATTTAGGATTTCAATGTTCTGTAGTCATAACAATTTAGCACCCTCTACCTTACAAAGAAATTAAAGGAAGTACCTACAATTTTAAATCCAGAATTTTTCTGTATATGTTTTATATTTAAAATTATTTTTGTGTCTGACGACACTTTATTTTGTAGAAAAAATTCTCCAGTTATTAACCTTGAGGCAAGTTTCTGAAAACAAATTAGACATAATTGGTACTTTTGGGGTGTCTAGATTGAAAATCTTCAGTATTAATGAAATAATTGTTTGGTACTTATCCTTGGCAGAAAAAATAATTAGATGGTTTTCGCTCAGAATTGTTTTTTTATCATATACAATGATTTATTTTATAATTAAAATGTAACACTTCCATTACAGTGACCTACTAAATGATGATTTACACTCAAAACCTACTGTACAGGAAAGCAGTACTTAGGTACCTACTTTTGACAACTTTTTCAGTTTTATTAATAGTAATTAAAAAAAAAAAAAGTTGTGATCCAATCATGAATCGCAACTTTTTGTAAATTTATTATGTGTAAAGTTTACACTATAAACATCTAAACGTTTTTTTAGGCGAAACAGGTTAAATTTATTGTATAAACAAATTAAAAAATCTGCAATATTTCTAATAATAATAAACAATAAACATTTAGTAGATTGTATATTTTTCCAAATAAAAATCAGTAGGTACCTATCATAGATTAGTGTGAATAGGTTATTGTAGGTAATATTAACAGCTAAACATTAATTAAAATTGTAATCTGTATCGGAAATAATAGTTTCAGTAATGAAAAAAAATTTCAAGTCCTATAATTCATATTTTTTTAATCACAATAAAATAATTATTAACATTGCTTAATAGAAAATTAATCATTTACCTTCAAATATCAAATTTTATTAACGTTTGAAATTTAAACATGAAATATTATGTACCTAATGCTTACATTCATATAGTTTATGTATGTTCAACCACAACTAAAAGTTCATATTTAAATACTTATTTAATGATTATATTAATATTAAAACCTCTCGCTTAATATGAATAATAATTATTATTGAAATATTTTATGATTTTGGTTTTAGTATTATGTTAATATAATAATATAATCTGCTATATTTTAAATAGTTTGATCACCAATACTGTAAATGGAGTACCTATATATAATTTTAATGGAGAAATTCTGCTATTGTTATATTATGTTAAGACGTATTTTTGCAGCTGTATTATTCTACGTGTAACATAGAGTAATGAAAAATAAATCGTTTTGTACATTTTTACGACGTTCACCTCTTACAATATATAACATTATTACATGACATGATTATAATTTGTAAACAAATAGTTTTGTTTTACCTTGGAGGTTATTTATGAGACAGTATTGGCTATAACAATACATAAATTTTTTTGTAATTTGATTTTGAATTAGTTGGAAAAGAAAGTGAGCTAAAATTGGTTTTAGACTTCAAGTAAACTACATTTTAAAACTCATTATATTATAGAATCTTTATTGTTAATAATCATTATTACCGATAAGTTTATTTTTATTGATCTTCAATTTACGAGAGAAAAGTAATAATGAAAAGCTCTTAGATTCTCTACCTTAAGAATAAGTGACAAGTGTGATGTGGGGTAAGCAAGAGGTCACGTTGAGATCTTTCCATTGAAACTATAGATATTACAAGTCACAACCATATACAAACCATAAATTTTTGAAAATCTGAAACAGTAATGTTTTAAAATAATACTCGTTGGGAGTTCATGACTTGCTTCATATAATTTATTGCAGTTAACGTTTTGCATTAAATTTTTCGAGGGCATACAACATACTTTTCTTGGAACAATGCCTTTAGTCATTTTTATGTGTTGTTTTTTATCATTATTATGTATTATTTAATGCGAAGTACTTGTTCAATCAGTCTGGTTATGGTTGCTTGCCATTTTTTATTTTCATTTTTTTTTCAATTCACCACTACAACAAGATCATAGAAAGAGCAAACACAGGCAGACACACGATCGACAGTAACATCTTGCACTAGTGCAAGGACAGGTTACATTTCGGTAAACACAGACCTTCGGACATTTATAGTCTTATTCTTGTTGCAGTATGGGCGCCATCGTTCTCATAATCAAACTGCAATCCTGGAAAACTGAGATATTTTTTATTATTATTAGATACCCTTTAGGCTTAAGCATTTTTATTTTATACACGATTCATAAGATCATTAACTTTACTATATAAGTGTTTTTATACTCTTTGCCATAATACATAATCTATTACAGGTTAGGTTACATCTGTTACAGTCTAAATATTTTATAATATTATAAGATAATGACTGAGAATGAAATGATGTGTTCAAAAGCTTTTGAACATTCTTAATTGTTACCAAATAAACAATAAAAACCTAATAAGTAGTAATAACAATTTTAAAACAGATTTAATTTAAAATTAAAAAAGTTATGAAGTTATTGGTAATTTTAAAAAATTAATCGTTGGAAGAATTATTTACCTTTTAAAATATTATTATGTTATCTAGAATATGTTATATTATGTAATAACAATAAATAGTATAATAATATAATGTGATAGTTGAAGATATCTAAAGAGATTAATTGTTGTTTATTTTTGTATTAGGCTAGAGGTAATTTTAATATAGGCATTATTGGTACCAAAGAAAAACATTAATAATAAATACGATTGTACTTAAATCAGTGACTTAACATCAATAAAAAGGTCAAAAATAGTAGTTTACTTATAGAAGTGTCAGAAAGTGCTAATACTTGTGGTAATGTGGTTATAGTCGATAAGTACTGAAATATTTTTGTATAATAAATTAATAACTACATACGTTTAGTGACATAATAGTTTTGTACAAGATATATATAAGATGTAACTTTGTGATTGAAAAAGTAAAGATGCGCCCAAAAGTATTTGAGATTGACTAGGAACAGTAGGAATGAATCACTAAAAAAAAAACATTTTAATCGTTAAAATATAAATGATAAATAATCAACTATATCATATTATTATATACAATATACTATATACGTTTAAAGAGACATTTAGGTAACTACCACCATCTGATTATCTGTTGAACGGGGAAGTAAATTTTTCTGCGGTTCCGACATAAGAATATTGGTCATGTATTATGAATTTTAATCGATGATTCTTATTTTTGTAAATTATAATTTGTTATTCCTATGGAAGTTATTATTATTATTTATATAATTATTAATAGAAGGAGACGTGTATTTTTTAAATTTTGCAACATCAATTGACCCGATAACATACATTCCTCGTTATTCATAATATATTTTTTCCGTGGTACCGATGTAAATATATGAATGCTGTAAAATAATTGTATTTTTTGTCGTAAAATGATGAATTTTAAATTAAGTAGTTTTACATACATTGTAAATAATACATTATATACACCTACAATATATTTGCCGACGTTTTGTATTAGATCAATCGTCTAGACTACAGACAGTCGACCGGTTTTGCTTTCGTTCGACCCGATTTTAACATTTTTTTAGATTCCCATTGAAGATTAGGATCTATAGCATATTTGGAGAGCCATTTGTTTTGTTTTATAGCCCGAAGGTAGTCATTGAAGGATGTTGATGCTCCCGTATGTACTTCACATACTTTTTTTTATTGTGGAATGCGTTAAGATTAGCACAATAATAAACGTGAAATCCCTTCCCTTTGGCAATGTTAAATATCAACCCTGATTGCATGTTTGAATCCCTTGCAGTTATACACTAAAATGCATAATATTTTGGTAATATTTTTGACGGGTAAATTAATTCATTTTGATAACGTAAATTGAAAGGAGTAAGTAATTAAAAGTTAATTAATGCATTCTACGTGAACACATTTTATTGGTTTGACACATAAAATAAATATAAATTGTTAAGTAATAATTAATAACCATTAGAAATATGCGTAAACCATAATATTTACGGAAGAGATTTATAAATTTATATACTTTATTAATTAATTTATGTTTTAATTTAAAATTATATAATAATTGATGTTTGATATGATTTCGATACTTCCGCCTGCAGAGTTTAGAAGACGTAACATAATTATTATAGATGTAAAAAAGAAGACATATTTGTATTCTAGCTGTATCAATGATTTATGATAATAGACAGATAAGTTATAGATTGTATAAGAATGCATGCTGACAATTTTATAATTTGTTTTATTTCCGCTAGTTACCGATGTCATTATTCTAAACCAGTTTTTACTAACTGTATTATGTTTATTATCGATGACGGTGCCGACGATATCATTAATGTCAAATCTCACAATTGACTCCAAATTTTTTTTTAAATAATTATCATATTATAATTCTAATACTAATACAACGAAATACTAAAAATAACTCATATAATTCATTCAACAAAAATATTGAATACTACTGAATTGATTCAATAATATCAATTTTTAACAAAATAAAACAAAACGCTTATTATGCATTAAATGAGTCGTACTGTAAAAACATGAAAATAGGTAACCATACATATAATAAACGATGCAAAACTTTGTAGTATACTCTATACGTGTTATATTAATAAAAAATTATTAAAAAAAACATATAAAGAAGCATATTATTTTAAAACATTAAAAATGAAAATGTTTGACATTCTAATAATACATAATTTTGAGTTAACTTTAGGTAAAAAATAAGAGTTAGTAAAATAAAAGTTAATTCAACACCAAAAATATTAAGTACAAAATATTCTATTTATGAAATACGTTATATTATAATAATAAATATACCTATTATAGTGTATTCCGTAACTCTCATTTATTTCTCAGATTAATTTAATTTAATTTTTGAATACTATAATATTTGTTGATATTTTTTCAATAAAATTAATTGGGCGAAGGTAAAATAAGAAATAGTGTTTGTTATACAAATAATCAGGGGTGGACTGGGTTTAAAAATGTCATTGGGATTTAGAATTAGAGTGGCCACATCTATATAACGTATACTTATTGATTGCACATAAAAATTATTTTTTATTTAATTTTGGTAACAACGACCACTGGCCACATAAGGCACTGGCCCACCGGGAAATTTTCCGGCGTCCCAGTGGGCCAGTCTGCCCCTGCAAATAATTATACAAACATTATGTAAAAACAAATAAAATAATAATTTATTAGGTAGTGAAATAAAGTATGATTAAAATATATTTTGGGTTTTCGTGTTTTTGAAGAAATTGTTTGTTGTTTTTAAATATTTTGCATACTTACATTAATTTTTATTTTTTTTGTCTTAATACAACATTAGTCAACACATACTATTATTTTGCATAATTTTTCAAAAATATGTCAAATAAATTATTATATTAATATAAATATATAGCGCCTTGAGAGGACTACACCTGCATTTTTTGATTCATCTTACGTTAATGCACAAAATAGTAAATTTACTTACAAGAGTTTACGTTAATTAAGATAATTTTCTTATCATTAAGTCTTAAAATCGGTTAACCTTAACTTGCTCTAATATTAAAGCTAAACGTCTAAAAATGAATTGCTGATCATACATTTACCATGTTACGTACTCATAAGACAAAAATAATAAACGCGGATTTGGCATCTTCTGAAGTCAAATACTCGTATTATCAACTTCGAAGAAAATGAATTTTTATTTTTTTTAAATAATTTGTTTTTATCGTTATAATATCATTTATTACAATAGCCCAAATTTTTATGTGACAAATATTGTTAAATATGCACTTATATTTTATGAAAATAAAAATTCAATAATATGCAAAATAAAATTCATATTGCTGAATAAAAGAGACTTTATATTTTAAAAACAAATACATAATGTATGATGATAAAAGAAATAATTATAGAAATTAAAAAGGTAAATAAGTGAGTACCACTCTGTTGAAAATGAGATGTCAAATCACGATTTTTTGATTACCTATAAAATTTTCTTAATAAATTATAAATTATTTTTAATTAAAAAAGAACTAGGATTTTTTATTGCTGACCTTAAAATATCAATTTGATCTAATTTTCTAACAAAAAATACCCTATTTTTGAAAATCGAATAATATTTACTATCAAAGGTTAAAACAATCAGAAAAAAAACACACAGATCATTATAGAATTAATACATTCATCGCTCCGCTCAGAATTTAAAATGCAATTAAAATTACAAAACCATTACCCTTAATTATTGTATACTTGTATTTATATAAATGTAAAACTAATAACAAAAAACTTTTTAGAAGAAAGCGAACCAATATAATGTAACTCTTAGGCATCAATAGTTTCGTTTATTATCTTTTTGATACCCAAATAGAATAATCTTCTATTTCTTTTCTGATTTTACGTAACACAGTATAGTTTTTTTCGTACTGTCAATTCGTAAAGTAATTTAAGTTAAATATATATATTTTGAAAAACATTTAAATTCTGTATTTTATAATTTCTAAAGTAGAATATAATTTGCCACCATAATGCCACAAATATCTTTATTAAACATTTGGAAGTTGATTATTTGTTTTATATTAATTATCTAACAACATGTTTATAAACTGTTGAGTTAGACCGCTTATTAGAAGAGAAACAAACTAAAAAAATATAATAAAAAATAATTATTTATGTTATTCAAATAAAAATTTAAAAAAATTTCGATTTACTGTTTATAAAATATGCAATTTTTATGCAATAATATAAAAGTATTAAAATTAAAAAACATTGACTAAGCTGATTACACATTATGAAATATAGACACTTTTAATCAAAATTATTCCCAACTATAACTTAACTGTAGAAGAATATGTATTTGCATAAAAATTTGGTTCCTACTTATTAATTTATTATCTATTAGGTATATCATTGTAAAAGTATAATAATAAATTAAGTTGAATATTAAGATAACATGAATAGTGACGACTTACGAATAATACATATCTGACATTTGTGCATTTCATTCGATGTAACGTTACGATTGTTACGAGTATCTAAATGAAATCGAAATTCAAAATGATATAACATTGATCAGAAAACCAAATGCAAAACTATAATTTTGCATAAATTGATATTTCGTAACTTCATTCAAATTTATAAAATATCTTGATCTCATATTCATTCTGATTGAAAGAGATATCAAAACACCGTGTTCTCTTGTGCAACACGATTTTTTTATTATTTAATGTACCTACACGAAAATCACATTAGTTTATTTCGAATTCAATATGGAAAACATACACTGTTAAAACAACATCTATATAAGTACCTATACAACAATACCAGTCTTATTTAAAGTAATACAATTTAATAAAATATTACACATTTCACTACTACCTACCGTAGAATATACATTATAAATCGTATGGCTCAATTGAATTTCTTACAAAATGGTATACATTATTAATTAATAAACAGGTACAAATTGAGTATGAACGATTTATTATTCGCCATCATCATATTTTTTTTAATCGGAACTTGAATCCGTTATCGAAATGTTTGAGTAGTCTAGAAATATACCTACTATTACCGGTTTTAATCGATAC
Source organism: Aphis craccivora (assembly GCA_009835225.1). Classification (NCBI taxonomy): domain Eukaryota; kingdom Metazoa; phylum Arthropoda; class Insecta; order Hemiptera; family Aphididae; genus Aphis; species Aphis craccivora. The sequence continues at coordinate 12,212 of VUJU01000585.1, read as the reverse complement.
TACCAATATCGGTTTGTTGCAACCACGGTGTATTATTATACCGTGGTTGCAATCAATTGCCGATATTATAGTCAAGATTATCGATTAATATTTAATCGATAAATATTAAAACTAAATGAATGGTAGTTATTGTTAAGTCATAATAATAACAATAAATAATTTATTAAATTGTGTTTATTTATTATTATATTATTTAAGAAATCTAAATCTTTATTAAAATATGCATTAATAAGACAACTTAAAACAATTAAAAATACTTATTGTAATGTTAGCAATAGATAAATCCATTAAAATTAAAATTTATTCGATCAACAATATTGAATTGTAATATTTCAACAAAATATTCAGATATTAACAATACAAGGTACCTTTATATGTAATATCGAAAATAAAATATAAAATCTCATGTCTATAAATTATGTTTATTATTTTTATAATCATGAAAACATTAATGTAGCTTTAGGAATCTTTATATTTATATTTTTATTTTAGGTACCAAATTATTGATTTTCTTAATACATTAGGAAGACGGTAATTATTAATTAATGATAATAATGATATTACGTTTATATTATAGAATACCAACCAATTTTATTATACGACTAAAGTAAAAACCGATGAAGATAGTTAGTAAGATAGAATAGATTCAAAAAGGCAAGTAGCTATTCATTATTTTACTATATCAGTTAGGTACTAAAAGAAATTAATCGATAATTCATAACTAACCGTGGTTGGGATCTACAAGCATTGGTAACGGTAAGTGGTTCTTAATTTATTATGTTAGTGAAATATTTGTCACTGTACCCTGTAACTGATAACTGAGAATAATACAAAATATTTGTAAGTAGTTTTAAATTTCTAAAATTTTAGGTAATCGGTTTTAAGCCCTGATTATTATACTTAATAATAGTAGATTTATTGTATTTTAGTGGTCTATCGAAAAAAAATAAAAAAGATACTTAAAATGTATGCATTTGTATTTCGTATATTAGAAAATATATAATATTTATAATTACCTATAGGTTTATCCACGACCAAATTTGCTATTTTGTATGTTTGTAAGATGAAGACAACATACTCGTATTATGAAGGTAAATCATTTTTAATACTCAGTTAGTATTTATAACTAACACTCGCTAGTCATGAATATTATTAGTTGTTTTAAAACAATAAATAACATAAATATTTGTTATTTATAATATTTTCATTTATACAATTAATATAATATTTAACACAAATGAATTTAAAAAAAAATAAAAACATTGGTAAATAGTATTATTTAAATACATTTTAATTGTACTTTACAGTATACGTCAAAATATAGTTAAATTTTTGACGTCAATAAATCAAATATTTGTTTCGGAATTCGACAAAACGTATAATTATTGCAATAAAAAATTATAGGTATCTATTCACATCTAATACTAAAATAAAAATTTTTCGATATCGATAGTTTCTGACGTTGTCAGGATGTTTTTACATGGAAATTCCATATAGACCTACCTAAAAAGTTCACAGTTAGGTATACTAACAAGATTTTGTATTGGGCAAACCACAAATCAAATCCCCACAATCAAATTTCTCACAGATTATAACCACTTATTAAATAAAAATGATCTCTAAAGTCTTAATTAACCCGACTTACGATCAAACACATAACTATTAATGACAGAATTTAAATATACATAATATGCTGATTTCAGAATTGATGTTAAATTTCTAAAATATTTATCAGAATCCCTTGATCATAAGTCATATTTTAATTTCATTTGCAATTACCATTGATTTCATTAAAAAAAAAAGCAAATTTTGATAATAAAACCAGTTTTACACAAGTACGACGCTAAATTCGTTCGAAATTCCTTATTTAATTTTGAGTGAATATTCACGTTACTGTTCGCTTTATTAACGTTGCGAACGGTTCACGCTATATGAAACTAGCTTGAATTGTAATATCTAATAGTAATAGTATTAGTTATGTACTAACTACTTCATACTTTTATATTTAATTATTAATGAAAATTAATCGTATAATAATAATATAGTAGTATAATATACATGATACTTATATAGTTATAAAGGTAAGTATTAGACTTAAACAATTTTTTGTAATAGGTATAACTTGAATCAAAAATGCGGACGCGCTGGTCCGAATCGCCTAGTATGTAACACGTTTCATCTTTTTCTTATACTATTGTTCAAATAAAGACATTATTTTAAAGAATGGCAAAAACCGTGTAGGTATTATGCAGGACCGCTTAAATGCGTGCTTGTATAATTCTACTCATAATTTAAAATTATTCTTATGGGTCTTGCGGTATGTGTAAATTATATTATAAATTATTTGGTTATAACTTAAATTTTTGATAATGTAGATATTAAGTTTAAAAATAATAAATTTCCAAAAAATCTAGTTTTTTTTTTTTAATTAAAAAAGGATAGCAGAAAATGTATCTATACTTAACCAAAATGTTATGATTTTTCCAAAAAAAAAATGTGGCTGTTTTTTAGTTTTTTTTTCTGAAATATCGATCTCTAATAGAAAATCTAAAAACTTTATAATACACTCAGCCAAAATGTAATTAGTTTTATAGACACAATTAGTATTTTTTTCCATGTACTTAAATACATACTTATTCACAATATTTGCGTGTGTACCAGTGTAGTAATGCTGTAATGGTTTTAATTTTTAATTTGTAGGTATAAAATATAATAATGTAGAAATTCTGAATTCATATAGGTAATGACTTGTTGTACGCACCGTGCCTGTATAATTGAGTTTAAATTAAATCATTAGAGCGGATGTATACAATGTACATATTATGTCAATTCGTATCATCGTGTATACGTAACTATTACTTAGATTTAATTTTTTAAGCATTTAAATTACTATAGGTTCTCACATTCGTTATATAGTTAATGTACGTAATAGTGTGCGAAACTTAAGTAGAATGAAAAAAAAACATTAGCACAAAAAAAATTATAGTGATGTTAAATGTATTCAGTTTGAAAATGATCTACATTAACGCACTTTTTATGTTATCCCATCGATCACACAGGCACGCGAACAGATAATCCTCAATGCATATAATAATCCAATATATATCCAAGGAACGTGTACATTATTAAATACGTCAAACGATTGGTGTGTGTGTGTGCCCCCTCCTGTAGTGTCGGGTTTTTTCCTTCTATATTCTCTTATATCGTACTTTAGTTGTTATTTTTTTTTCATATTGTTACTAGTATGTCTTTTATATAGGTATATATATTGTTTTTTTTTTTTTTTTACCTGTGATCTCGAAGGGTAAATACGTGAAAAAACACAGTTTGTTCACCGGTGGAAGGGACGGTGATCGGTTCGGGTTTAAAGAGAGTGGGAGCGTTCGGTGGAGTTTTTATTTTGACAGTGACAGTAACCACAGACTGACCGACCAACCAGAGATTTTTGTTTCACCTTCGAGTACAACCCCCCGAACTAAGTAATTTCAACACGGGTCCGTGTTAAATTGTTTAATTTATAATATATCAGTTTGTCCTATGCCGTACAGGTGGTCAAGTTTAATCCTGGATACCTCTTCGTTACCGCAATTTTAACTGTAAGTATTAATATTATTTATTTTCGTAATAGTTTTATCAATACTATTTGATTTATATTATCTCAAGTTTTATAAATTAATGTACTTACTAATCAGATTTAAAAATTAATCAACATTTTACGAGAAAAAAATAATTGTTTAAATAATTAATTGAAGTGTAATAATTGTAATGTTTTATATAAGTTAATAATATTTAATTGAATTTTAAAAATATTTTTTTCTAAATAAATAATAATTTGATAGTTAATATTTAAGATTTTTAAACTGTTTTTAAATTAATAGCAAGTTATATTATAATAAAATTATAGTAAGTAATTTTAGTTTCGCGGACAAGTGTTGAATAGGTACGTTTAATTATTATTAAAAACTAAAATGGTGTATGTAGCCATGTACCGTATAGACTTTTAAAATTTAATTTAACATAAAAGTATGATGGTTAACACTTTTTATAGACGAAAATATATTTTTTTTTTATTTCACTACATTTATTATCATATATTATAACATTATAAGATATTTTGTAATAAACGTTGGTAAGCATAGTTAATATATTATGTTGCGAAAAAATCAGTTGTTCAAACGGTTACTAGCATATAAACTGGTTCATCTTCAATTTTGCACTTCAATAACCCTCACAACCAAAAAAAAAAAAAATTAAATAATAATAAAAATAATAACTAAGTAATAAAAATTCTCGATTAGGCTAGTCATATATTTTGGGTATTAGGCTTGGACGAATTTTGAGTATTCGTATATCTATTGCGAAAGGTCAAAACGGTCGGATTGACTCGAACCGTATTCAACCTATGATTCCCCCCCCCCCTTAACTATTATCGAGGGATACAGGGGGCCACCATCGACGTTATCCGTGAGGGGCACGTTCGCTTCTGAGTTTTAAGCTAACGTACGTGATCTGCAGGTAGTGCAAAAATTCACAACAATGCAACGTGTACCAGATGTTTTTCTTTTGATAATGCATGTAGGTAGAGAGAGAGAGGTAAACGTAAAATCCGGACGTAGGTATATATCTAACACAATATAATAACAATAATAATACCGTTCAAGTTTCATCATTGTGGCAATGTAGCGATGATATTTTGATGAACTGCCAAAATGGAAAAAAACCAGGTGAAGGATAAAAAAAGATAATAATAAAAGGAAAGAAAAGATCTAAAAATGCTATTGGTTTGATAGTACAGTATAAAAAATAACCCTGTAATATATGTTGTCGTGTGCCATCGAATTAAAAAAAGAAAAAAGTAAGTAATCCTAGGGCGAACAATCATTTCGATAAAACGGTATTTCGCTATCACAACACAGTAGTCATTAGTTTAACCGTCATATTTTTTCTGTTTAGGGGTTGTGTAATATGGATTTCAAAAGAAAATACCCTTGTATTATTTTGCAGGCTTTGACTATAGTCTATAGGGATACAAGACAATGTTTTTACACATCTAGTTGAACTGGGATGACATAGCGTGATAGGGTTCTCTTTGCGTTATACCACGTGGTTACAGGTTTAACACTAGAATGTGAGATAATATATAATAACATATAATATTATATAAAGCATAATTTATTAAAAGTGCATTTTTCCGGAAAATATTTAAAAATAAAATATTTTATTTTAAATTAAAAATTTTTATTTTTAAAAAGTTGTTTTTATTACAATTTGGTAAATGAAAGAAAACTAAAGTTACATATAGGAATTAATCAGAGTATATCTATGTAGGTACCTATGCATTTTAAACTCGTTTATAAACATCTATTCTTAGGATGTCAGAACCTATATAATAAGTTATATTCATTATATGATTCGAAATAGTATTAAAAATAAATTTAATTTCAAACATTTTCAGACTATTTCAGATTATTTCCGTCCAATAGTTTTTATTGGCTATGAAATAATTTATATATTATCTAATTTTAATTCGCATTTTTTGATTTTTAATCATATCTATTTACGTCTTTGCCTATTTATTATTTTCAACAAGTTTGTAACTAAACTCATAATATTAATGTGGTATTTTCAATTATTTTTCATATAGATATTTGTTATAACTTATATTTAATCATTAATCATAATGAACAGTGTTTACTTAAAAAGTTCATTTTTTTAATTATTATTTTTTTGCTTATAAACAATGAAACAGATCTTGCGTTGTACTGTTGTAGGTGTCTTCAGTATTATATTAATTTTAATTTTAAATTATTATAAAATTAAAAATTCAAATATTAGAGAAGGATGTATGTACCAGGTATTTTTAAGATATATATATTATCTTTAATATAAATTTTTATTAATATACGCAACAGGAATTATATTTAATTAATGAAAGAAGGTAGTAGTGAAAATTATTTGAACTGATTAAAACTTAATGTAGGAAAATTAAATTTTTTCACTTGATTGAAATTTTACATTGTACTTAATTGTTCAATACAAAAAAGTTGACAGATGGTAATATTAACATAATAACATGCATTATTGCATTAATAATCGTTATAATAAATTTTGGAATGATTTTATATGATTTGATGATTGACTATGTAATGTTTTAATTTATGTTTTATTAAAACAGTAAAACACGATTAGGTATATATAATAATAATATATAATTATAGGTATATTGATAATATGTTTTATTTTCATAATACATATCAGATATACCATTCAAGTGAACATTTTCGTTTTGGGTTATATTATATGAGAGTATATTGTTTGAATTCGACTCAATGATATTATAAACGTAGGTATTATTATTTTGAAAATAAAATTTAACATGTTTTAATTTAATTTGCAATACGTATATATTGAATAATCGTTGATGAACATTAAAATAATGTTTGATTAACATATGTTATGCAAATTAAACAGAGATCTCGAAACGAGGTCATTGATCTCGTCTTATTTCGTTTCGTATATTAACGGTAATTCTATGATAATAATATGTGAATGGAAGTTTTTTTATTATAAAATTCTAGTGTAATATGATGTATTTACCAAATCTTTTATAAGACATTTTAAACATTTTACAACTGTTATATTGTTTTTACATTAAATGCCAGGAGGTAAAATGAAAGAATACATAATAAAACTATATTTAACATGTCAGCCTCTATGAATAATTACAAAAACATAAGTATTATATAATCGGTATATTGGGTTTATGTACAGTTGTCACATAATATTACTCACAATTGTCTTATGTACATACGCTAAGAACATTTTTTCTTGTATGGTAATGACTATTGATAATAAAAATAATTAATAGTGGTTATTTAAAAAATGCTAAGTTTTTTAACAAGTTTGGTATTGGTATTTGTGTCTATAAATTTAAATGGAACTATAAAATTTAATAACCATACACATTCAATGTATAAACTCATATATATAACTCTCGTTATTAATTGTATACCAATATGTTCATTATTATTCTGAAACAGATGCAATTTTTTTTTTCATAAAGTCAATGAATTTTCTTTAATGTTTTAAGTAAGACGTCTGGTTCTCATTAACAATTCTTCCATTTCCGGTTGACTCTATTTAATCTCCTGTCAAAACTATGGCCATAATAAAATTATATAATATTATACTAAAACTTATGATGAATTAGGCCTTAACAGTCACAGTATAGATGTACAAAATATTGTTTAAATTTTGTAGGAATTTAAAAAACCTGTGCAAATTGATGATGATCTTTTTATGTTATCATCATTTATATAATTATGTATCCATAGCTATCTACAAGATACAACAGTTGTCCTATCCTAATACTGATTAATTTAAATATAATAAGTTGTTCTTGGTTATTTATTCAAATACTACGAACGTATTTCCCTGTTATATTATTTTCAACGATAATTTTTCGTCCAGTAAAACTAAAAATAAATATGGGGGAGCTGGCAACTTCGAGTTTTGACCTCTTCAATGGTGTATGCCATGGGGATAGGTGGTATTAAAGAACTGTGTGAATTAATTTCGCGTAGTCGAGGTCAACGACTAGCCAAATTGGTAAGTACGTGCAAAAAATATAACGACAAGCATAGCGAGAAAGAAGGCGATCGGAGGAAGGGGTAAACTGTTTTATTGTGATATGGAACAAAGTATATTACTCTCAAATTATACGCTTATAGTTTATTGAGTACATCTTGTCGTACATCTAGATTCGTAAAATAATAGAATATAATTTAAATAAACATGAATTAATTTAAAATTAATAATATAATATAGAAACGTTAATAGAATAATAGTCAGTAGGTGGGTTCAATGGTTCAAATTACAAGTTTTGCATGTATTATTATTTATTAGGTATAGCATGCATCGTGTTCAATTAAAGTGTTACAGCAATAATTGATTTTTGATTTAGTTACATTAAAAAATGTTTTGATTAATGTTTAAAAAGTAAATTTACATTAAACATTACACATTATTTCTAATATTACTATTGTACGTACAGTATAAATATATAAAAAGCAAATAATTTATAACATAGGTAATATATTTACTATAGTAAATGTAAAAATGAAAAATCATAAGTATATATAATATATTATGTACGTTATTTATAATGTAGTTATATTACAAAATATAACCGATTTTATTTGATAATCATTATGAGAAATAATATTAAATAAATAATATTTATAATATAAAAATGAATAATATTTCAAGAGGATAATGACCATCGTGCCTTATGAGCGTTATTAAATTTGTTGGTGGGGTTACGTGTTAGAGCACATCTGGTCACGGTTAATGGGCAGATGTATGGGTTTCGGGTTTCCAAATTTCAAAAAGATTTCGCGTGTTTTAAATGCTACACTTCTTGGGAAAAATGCACTAATAAGCAGTGTTTGGCGAACACTCACGTACCAGATCTGACAAGGACATGAGACAACTGCAATAGGACATTAGAAAAAGTCCATAAATAATATTGTTTTGTATACATTTTAAAACTACCGTGTAATTTACGAGATTTCTGAAAGTATGACCATAGTCCATATAGTTTGTCATTTGTCAATATAAATGTGTTTATTACAATTCCGGGTTCACTTTTCTATAATGTCTATAAATTATTTTAGTTATATTATTAAAAATAATTTGACATTTAGAATAAACATTATGAAACATTAAACTGCAAAAATTAGGTATGTATAAAAGTAAATTAATAACCATTAAAATTGCATTATTCTCATAATATAATGATCGCCTTAGAATTTAGCGCGATAGTAAATTTGATACTCATTTAGTCATATGAACGCATATAATTACTATTTTGGTTAATTTATTGGTATTTAATATTTGGCAAATAATAATTTAATATATTGTTTTCTGTAAAAAAAACTACAAAAAATATTTTACCTACATATTTAATAAATAGTGAAGTTGAATAAATTGTAAAAATATTTTTACAAATTATTTAAAATACGTTTATTTCATTTTATTAATATAGAATAGTTTGTACAGATTAATATAGAAACATAATATAATGTACCAATGTAATATACAATTATTTAAATTTTATTATCCACCAATCCAGTACCTCATATTAGCCCAACATAATATTCTAGTACCAAGTAGATATACATAATTACATTTGGAGTGATATTATTATTTTATTTTTTTGATGTATTCATAATAAGTATTTTATTTTTATGTTTTTTTTTTATCTATAATATTATAATATTGTAAATATGTATTTTTACATATGTAAATGATTCATTTAAGGTATAAAATATTTCAAGAATCTTTAAAATTTAATAAAAGGTATCTTGAAATATTTAACAGTATAAGTAATTTAAAACTATTGAAGATACATGGGCATAATTTATTTTTTATAATAGTGTGTGGTTTAAATGTTGATAACAAATTGTAGATACAAGATCTTGAAAATTATTTTATTTAGTAGGAATTTGAAGATATAAAAAATAAAAAATAAGCTTTTGAAGTTAAAATTTTAACAAAATTGAATAATAAAATGTAAAAAACAACTTTTCTCAAAAGACTAGTTATTTTGTTTTACCTAATTTAATAAATATTAGTTATAGAAACTTATAACATTTCACTATTACTTAGGTATATTTTCATTTTGTATACGCATTGAACATTTCTAAATGTTTAAACTAATTTTGAACGATTTATAGACCGAGAAAGCATTTATCATTTTGGCGTGTTTACCAATTTTATTTCCGCTTCGCATTACCCGCTAAACTACAAAAAAAAAAAAAACCGAATTATCTATCTACTATACAGAAATTTCTAAAAGGTATTAAACTGATAAAGATGTTTCTCGGAACTATCAGTAATTAAACGTAACTGAATAACAGTTATTAATTATAAAATAAATATATTATAATAATTTTAATTCTCCTGATCTACGGATACTACTTAAGTATTAATCTTGCCTTTTTGTCATTAATACTGGCATGTGCCTTTATTTAAACAAATACGCTTGTGAATTATACCACTAAAAAAATTCAAATTTCAAATTATTCTATAATACCAGTAGTCGGTATTGTTTTTATATTATACATTTTAGGTAGTAATTATTTCAACTTATTGAATTAGGTAAAAAAGTACTATTACTATAATAAATATTAATTATATTATAAATAATCTTTAGAAATTAATTGCTAATCCATCTTCTTTACTCAAAATCATTTACAATAATTTATCATACCTAATATTCAAATTTATCAAAGCCATTACTGTAGTGGCTTCTGTAATTGAATAGGTCGTTATCACTCAAAAGCTAAAATCTACTTTAGTATTGTAATGTGCTTAATACCGCAGACCAAATTCTTCAGTTTTTTTTTTTGTTTATGGTTTTTCAATGTAGCTATATTATAATAGGTATTCGGTTCTTATTAGTATCTACCTATTTACTTTAATAAATTAATAAAACAATTGAACTATTTCTATGTTTGACTGGTAGTTTGAGATATTCCATTATTAGTGCTAATTTTTTAAAACTTATATTTTAAAAGTGTAACCTTCTATAAACCTACGTACTTAAACTAACGATTTCCAATATATATATATTTTTGTTTATCGAGAAATTCACGAATTCATAACCCATATTTTATACTACACTAAACTTCTACGATTACAAAATAAATGCTATTTTTAATTAATAGTTATGTTAAATATATTTATATATATCTATAGTTGAAGCTATTGCAATATTAATTTAAATAAAAAGTTACTGACGGTGACAAATATGTTGAGACGGAGACACTGCGAATTATATATATCATCTAACTACTGTAATACACATCTAAATGTAAATTCTTTTTATCAGTTATCATGATTGTAATTTTTTTATAAATGAAATAAATACCTTATTATTATTATTATTATTATTATTAATCTTTTATCGTTTTTTAATGAATTCATCACTAAAAATTTATATTTTTTGCTAACTTCAGCATAATAAAAAGATTTCAAAAACATGACACTAAATATAATAAAGGGAAACATTACTTAACCGATCTGATATACAGTAGTTGTCGAGTAACCATCGTTATAAAATAAGTCACTATAATATATGTATTTTGTATTTATAGTTTAAATAATAAAAAATTTAATCAATATCGACTGAACGGATCGGTGAGAATTATTTTAGTCTGTAGTATAATATAAATAGGAAATAACATAAAATTAATTTAAATGTTTTAAAAATATCATTGTGTATAGGTATAAAATACAATAATATATTATATTTAAAAGAGTCAAATTTCTACAACAAACATTTTTGAATTATATTAATATAACTAAAATCGTTGTTTCTTATTTAATGTCTAATTTCAACCAAAATTGAACTTAAAACACTCATAAAAAAATGTTTGTCAAGTATCTTTATTATTTTTATCTAGCTAAAAGAATTACGATAACCTTGTATTAAATTGTCAAGCTATTATAGATCCAGAAATTAAAAGAAATATATTTATTTATTCATTGATATTATTTATATATATATAAAAAAATACTAAACAATTGAAAATTTCTTGCCTTTAATTAATAGCTCAAAAAGAGTCAAAATATTTTGAATATAATACCACGAATAAAAAATACTAATATCTATAAATATTCGGATAAAATATAAAGTGGGTACTCATAGAATTATTTGTTTATAAATAAAAAGATAATTTATTTTTTCAAAAACTGGTTTTAAATTTTTACGTGATAATTTCTGTTTTTCACTAGGTAATTTTTATTTGTTCAGTTATTAAATAGGATCTCGCAATTTTATTTTTAACCCCTTAAAATATTAATTAGATTCATTTTCCTACCATAAAAAATATCAAAATTGAAAATTGAATATTTTTTTCTATTTTCTAAGGATTTTCAGACACACAAAAAAATCATATAATTTTAAAATTAATATCTACACTAATCGGTCTAATTAGAATGTAATTTAAATTTGTATTTTTATTCGTAATCATTTAAAATAAAATTGTGTACAACACAATAAAAATAAGATAATTTTGCGAACGGCTTGGTTAAAATTTGTATGTAATAACATGAATATAGAGACGTATTTTGTACTATTTTTAAATTGGTTTTTATTGCATGCTAAAAAAGTGTTTGAGTTTAGTTGTTTTTGCTATTTTTTTTTT